>JANAVB010014796.1:33897248-34166547 GCA_029216955.1 Iris pallida | reverse complement strand
AGTGCTTTAAATAGTCGTTTTGACTTGGCCGAATTCAAAGCGTCAGGTTCATCACCATAATGCAAATTTATTGCACGGGATTCGGAGAGCCTGCCACTTGGCACATGGGTTTGATTTGTCCGGCCTATAAATAGCCGCAAGGAGAGAGTTTGCTTCTCGTTCTCTCACGTCTTCTCGAATGAACTTATTTGCTCGAGCACATTCTGTTGACGAGATGCACCCGAGGGGTAATGCGACAATTTCTTCATTCATGCACTTGAAGGTGACTGTTACATCCAAAAGTCGAATCGAGGGCTTCTGAGGCATACGGAAGGTGCCTGTTGCAAATCCAAAGATCGGGATGCTCGAGCCCCATCTCCGTTATGCTGGAAGAGCCGCAGATCGAAATTGTGGTGCTCCCATCTTTCTTGGCTTTGGAGAGCTCTTCCTCCAGTAAGAGTGGGGTGTTGCCCCCTCTGGTTGTGTGAAAGTGCTCCTTTAGCCGCAGATCGGAGTTGCGGTGCTCTCCTCTTCCTTGGGCTTTAGAGAGCTCTTCCTCCAGCTAGAGTGGGGTTTATTGCTCACCCTATTTCTGCTCAATAAATGCTTCATTAGTCGAAGCACTTAATCGGTCGAAGTAGAGCACATATGCTGAGACTTCATGATGCGCATAACTGAGACGCTGAAGTGAGCCCTGACTGAGACGCTGAAGAGCCACGCCTGACTAAGACACTGAAGTGATGCGCCTGACTGATGATGTGCCGGGCAGAAGGCACATGGCAGTTTGTTTGCGCCTGGCTGTTGTCTTAGGATCTTTCTTTTTGTAGAAATTCTCATTTGTAAAGCCTTTTTAGACATGTAATGACATTTATATGAAATAAAATTCCTTTTGATGTCTATACTTTTGCTGTCTTGCTGTGCCCAGTACTTTCGTTGATGTTCCCTGGCGCATGTACGTTAGGCGCATAGGAATTCTGGCCTGTGGATGCGCCTGAAATTCCATGCTTCTACAAGTATGTGACAGTTTTGAAGAGGAGGGGACTGTCAAAAAATAGTTTTTATGTAGCACCCCCTTGTGAGAACACATGAGTGGCTATGGGCTAATGTGCATCCTAGTGAGTGAGTGTTAGAGTGAGGTATCCTATGAGTGAACTTGTGTCTAGGAGGTGAGTATCCTATGATAGGTTAGAACATGAGGTATCCTAAGAAGTATTACTATATAAATATCCTAGTACCTAGAGTGTATATAGAGTATCCTAATACCTAGAGTGTATAGAGTATCCTAGTACCTATAGAGTATCCTCTAGAGTAGAGTATCCTAAGATATTAGGAATAACCTACTCTGAGAACCTTGCTAACAAGTGTCCTAGTACCTACAGTGTATAAAGTATCCTAGAAGTGTAGGTATGATCGGTACAGCATTTTGAGCCCTTCTATAGAAATTAAATTTACTTATTCCAAGCCTTTTGGGCCTATCAGAGTTATAATTTTTTCGGAAATCTAGTATAACGCTGATTGCCTCAAAATGCTTTCATAAGTAAGAGTGTATAGAGTGAGTATACTAGTAGTATATCGTAGTATCCTAGAGTGTATAGAGTGAGCTTTCCTACTTCCTTTCTTCTCATTCGGGTCATTGAGCCGACTATTCCGTATCATAGGATATCTACCTCAACCTCACCCTAGAGAAGTGTGGAAATATTAATATTAACCAAGGTTCACAGTATCGATTTCGGTATCGGTATCGTTATCGGTATCATTTATGGTTGATATCATGAATCTCATAGCTTCCGCTAGCAGAGCACAATGTAGAGCCAAACGTGAAGCAGAGCTTCATATTCAAAATATTAGAAGTAAAAAGTTTTTATTGGTGGTGGGACGAGAAAGGATTCTGACTCGTCTCACCACCAATCAAAAATATTTTACTTCTAATATTTTGAATGTGAAGCTCTGCTTCACGTTTGGCTCTACATTGTGCTCTGCTAGCGGAAGCTATGAGATTTAGGATATCAACCGTAAATGATACCGAATCGATTTCGATACCGATTTTGAATGTGAAGCTTGCTTCACGTTTGGCTCTACATTGTGCTCTGCTAGCGGAAGCTATGAGATTCAGGATATCAACCGTAAATGATACCGAATCGATTCGATACCGATACTGTGAACCTTGGTTAACATTAATATTTCCATACTTCTCTAGGCTGAGGTTGAGGAAGATATCTTTTGATGCTGAATAGGATGTTGAGAGAGTCGAATGAGAAGCAGAGAAGTAGAGGGGGGTCAGAGAGGGGGCCTTCTTGTTGAACATGTGACGACACTCTTTTGATACTCATGTGTCTATACGCATCAATTTGGAATATACTCGAATAATGTTTATCTATCTTTGCAGAATTATTATGAAATGGATATGAATTACTATCTACGGCATCGTTCATGGATGTACAATCGTCATCCTGATGACATGTGCGGTGTGCGGAATAAATTTATACATGGGGTAGAGCAATTCCTGCAGTTCGCCAAGGCGTTCCCAGTACATGGACCGTGCCAAAATTAAGTGTCCATGTGTGAGATATCGCAACATAAAATATCATCAAGAAGTGGATGTGATATATCATTTGTATTCGAGAGATTTTATGTCAAATTACTATCAGTGGACGTTACACGGAGAACTTGTGCCTTTAGCATCGGAGCTGGAGCCTAATTTCCCATATATAGATGTCCATGACCACGCTAGTTACGACGAAGGGTAGATGAACATGGTTTTTGACGCTGCGGAGCCTAGTTTTGATCCAGACAATCATGATGCGGCAGAGGAGGCACCAAATGCCGATGCTGCGAAGTTCATGGAGTTGCTAGTGAATGCAAGGACTCCTTTGTATCCTGATTGTGAGGATCATCCACCGTTGGAGGTGGTTACAAGACTACTGAGCAGCAAGTCCGATTTTAACATGTCTCAAGAATGCTACAACCGAATCATCGAGTTGATTATAGTGACCTTGCGGAAGGTGCAAAGTTACCTACAAACTTCTACCGATCTAAGAGGATGGTGAGATCTCTCTGGATGGGATACAAAAAAATTGATGCATGTCGCAACGGGTGCATGTTGTACTACAAAGACGACAAGGATGAAGACGTGTGCAGATTTTGTGGTACTGATCGCTACAAGGCAACAAGTTCAAGTAGGACTCCCGGTATAAGGAAGCCTACCGATTCGATGCACTACTTGCCGTTGACGCAGAGGTTGTTTATGGTGAAGGAGACTGCAGAAAATATGAGCTGGCATAGATGGGAACAGATCGAAGGAGTGTTGAATCACCCATCTGATGGAGAAGCATGGAAGCACTTTGATCGAGAGTATCCAGATTTTGCTTCGGATCCGCGTAATGTCATATTGGGTCTCTCCTCCAACGGTTTTATCCTATTCGAACTTTCGGGCTCGCAGTATTCGTGTTGGCCTGTGATCATCACTCCGTATAATCTACCGCCTTGGATGTGTATGAAGACTCCGTATATGTTTCTCACCGTTATTATTCTGGGTCCGAACAATCCGAAAAGGAACATCGATGTGTATTTACAGCCATTAATAGATGAGTTAAATCAGCTGTGGGAAGTAGGTGCCAACACCTACGATGTTTCTAGAAAGAGCCACAACTGTCATGTATTTATGGAGAGGTTAATTCCGATCGCATTTCGAGAATTATTACCGTCAGTCGTTTAGGATCCGTTGACAGAGTTGAGCATATTCTTTAGAGATCTTTGTTCTACTAAGTTGCTTGTTGATCGTCTAGAAAAGCAGGAGAAGGACATTGCAGTAATGTTGTGCAAGCTTGAGATGGTTCCCTCCTAGTTTTTCGACTCCATGGAGCATTTGCCAATTCATCTATCCTATGAGGCACGTTGGTGGGCCCGTCGGTTATCGGTAGATGTACCCGTTTGAGCGGCATTTGAACCACCTAAAGAAAAAGGTGTTGTGAAGCCTATGTTCTTGAGGAGATTACAAACTTTTACTCGATGTTATTCAAGCCACATGTTGCTACTAATAGAACAAGAGCTCCCAGAAACGACGATGGATATCTTGAATCTAATGATGCAATACTGAAAGTCTTCAATGCTTTCGGAAAGCCTTCCGGGAAAATGAAGAAAGATATTTGAATGACGAGGAACTAAGGGCTACTCAGTTATATATATTGCTCAACTGCGACGAGGATGAAGTGGAGAAAGGGGTAAGTAACTAATATGTCCACATTTACGTTATCTATGCATGTAATAGTATCCAATATTATTATTACACTAATTGGTATATGTGTTGTTATTTTCAGCACATTTAATGATGAGGTGAGATCGAGTAGACAGTACATAAAAGATAAAGAACTAGAACGGGAAATGAGACGTCATTTTCTTTCATGGTTGAGTGCATATAAGATGATGCAGTAATTACTTCTCATATATGCACTTTGCACAGTAATTAACGAAATGCTGAATTTAATTTCTTATTTTGTGGTATTTAGGTCGATCGTCCGGACACAATACTAGAGAATGAGTCTATTAGAACTCTAGCCAAGGGCTCCATTTATTCCGTCAAAATATGGCCAAGCTATTGTGTGAATGGATTTAGGTTCAAGTCAACTAATGCTCCAATCAGAAAGAACTTTCAAGATCTTGATTCGACCAAAAATAGTTGTTTGTGTATCCGATCATAGATCCGGGCAATGATTTCTATGGCGTCTTACGAGAGATTATGGAGTTGACATATAACTACGGCATAGAGCCGGCTAAGATCGTGTTGTTCAGGTGTGATTGGTTCGATCCGATCCAAGATCAAGGTTGAAAAATTGACAAGCATGGTCTTGTGGATATTAACTACCACCGTCGATATCAAGGATATGAACCATTTGTCCTAGCAAGTCAGACTCAACTAGTTTACTTCACTATTATCCTAGATGGGAAACAAATAGGTTGGACTGGTGGGCAGTATACAAGACTAAAGCCAGAAATACCTACGATGTTGACGAAATAGCTTATCAGGAGGACAAGCTACATCTCGTAACAAATACAGTTGACATGGACACAACGAAAGTTCCATATTACACGTCTAATCGTATAAAAGAGGTAGAAGTATCCGAAGAGGAAAACAAAGTAGATGAAAGCGAAGATGAGGAGGAAGAGGAAGATGAGGATGCAGAGGACGAAGAAGATGAATTTTCAAAAGATGATTGAAAGTAAAATAAAATATAAAATATGTTTAACCACTAATTAATCTCCATACAACAATGAATCTTTCACATTACCGTCTAATACTGTCATTTTGTTTAATTTCTAATTATTCTCTATGTTTTCATCAATCTATCCAGATGGCACCTATGACCCGAGCACGTCGCTTAAGAGAGGCACAGATGGCTGCTAAGGAGGTAGTGGTACCTCCTGCTGCTGAGGAGGTAGTGGTACCTAAAGCAGAGACGAAGGTTAACAAAGAACTTCCTTCTACTATTAAGGATGAAGTGATTCCTAAAGCCGAGATAGCTGTAAAGGAGGAGGTGGCACCAGAAGACAGTTACACCGGGAGTTCCAGTCATCCAGCTCCTACGGATATTGATCTTTCTAGCGTGGATCCTAATTATGCACAGTAGCTGAGGAGGGAGATCTCTCTGCGCCTGCGTAGAGGGTAGAGCAGTATGATATGACTTTTGACCGAATTTGTTTCCGATAAACTTATTTCTGGGTTAGACTTGGATGTTTTTATAACTCTTGATGTTTCTTATTTTCTAGACATGGTTATTATCTAGACTTGGATGTTTTTGGATGCTATTATCTAGACTTGGTTATTATTTAGAAATTTAACAAAGGGTTGTTCCGGGTCTATTTTTATGAACTGTGATATGTTAAATGCATGGTTATTATCTAAAAATTCAACGAAGGGTTGCTCCGGGTCTATTTCTATAAACTGTGATATGTTAAATACATGGTTATTATCTTGTAGATATCTATTTCTATCAGGTATGGCAGGACGCAGAGGATCGTACCACCGTAGCGGTAGAGGAGTATCCTGTGGAGGTAGAGGTTCCACCGGTGGACGGAGTGGTACTCCGTTAGTGGATAACGGTGCCGGTCCCTCGTCTCCTAGTACTCCAGTGTACCAGCCACTCAGATCTTCGTCTGCATCGACGGTACGTGACAGTACTCCTGGGATAGATAGTTTCAGGCCTAAACCTATCCCGTCCAGCAGCATTCCTCCTGCAGACGGTACTATGGAGACAGAGGAGCGGGTGGAGGAGGTTGAACCTACGCCGTCTCTATATGATACGAGCGATCCCCCATGCGCCCCTCCGGACGAGACGATGATGGAGATTTGGTCCGACGGGCCTACAAAGTAAGTTAATTAGTTAACATTATATATACTTATATCTATATATTAATGAATTTAATTATCGTTGTGTAGATATCGTCTTCCATCAGTTCAGAGGGCATTGGGGCTATTTCTGAGGTCCAACTACGGGGGCCCTTAGATTAACTACTCGGATGCCTCGGACGAGAGGAAGGCATTCTGGTTTGCCCACTTCAAGGTAACTAAAGTATATTGCTTTTAGTATAAATAATATTTTATGCATAATGTATATCTAACTAATTTAATTCTTGTAGAAAATATATTTTTATCCACCACACCGGACTGAGAAGATTGAGAAGCAATTTTCTACCGTTGCCGCCAAGTTGATCCGGGATGCGATCGACAACCAGAAGGCTCAAGACCGTTCCGAAAAAGGGATCCAAGGTTGGATCACGTCCGAGCAGTGGACTGCCATGAAGGCTAGATTCGACGCTCCTAGGTACAAGGAACGGTCGGAGAAGGCGAAGATGGCTAGGACGAGGGCAGGGAAGTGGTGTGGTGGCTCGATTTCCATGACGGAATATTTTCGTCGCCTGGTACGTGTTTTACTATAATATATTATTTTAATGAAAGTAGTAATAAAATATTTAATTTCAATGATAAATATTTTATTATAACAGGTAAAGAAGGGTGCGAATCCTAACATAGTGACGGTCTTCCTGGCTACCCATCGAAAGGACGGAAAGCTTATCGAAGATCGGGCCACGCAGAGCTATGTAAGTATTACTTTACGTGTCACTAACTTTATTATAACTTAAGAAATATGCAAATATATCCATAGACGTGGAACAACTAGGTTGGTAGTAAATATTATGCTTATCGAGATGCGTACTTTTCTAGGATGAGTATCTTAGGCTAGAGCGTGAGCTTACTAGTGCATCTGCGGAGGGAGGGGCTGGTAATTTTTTGCAGCCCCCTCCGGGTCGGACGATGGACGAGCTCTGGATGACCGTCGTTGGTGGTCTTCAGAGGGGTACGTACTACGGTATGGGATCCTACGACGCCTTTGTAGTGACGTAGTCATCCAGAGCCTCCTCTGCCAGTGTGCATTCCCCACAGCCCTCAGAGGAGTCGGTCCGAGTGGGGGAACTCTGTCGCCAGCTTACTGAGCTGCGTGACGCACTATTACAGAGGATGGAGGAGCAGCCCCAGTTGCAGCCATAGACGGACGATGTGGCCCTCACTGCACGATTTGATATGCTCGAGCGCACCATTAGGGAGACGGGCGAGAGGACGGATCGTGTCGTTCAGGCGATGCAGGAGAGGACGGATCTTGCCGTTCATGCGTTGCACGAGACGCATGCGGCCATTGGCGAGCATGTTTCGAGGCTGACGGCTGTTATGGATTCCACCAACTCCAGACTGCTGGCCATGGAGCAAAAACTTCCTGGTCGTGCTTCGGCATCCACACCGACTGCAGCGGCTCCACTGCCTCCTCTTCCTCCTACTGATGGGTCATCATCGGTGATGCTGACCCCAGAGCAGTATAGGTTCCTGGTGTCCCAGGTGCAGGCACTGTCTACTCCTCCTCCTCCTCCTCATCCTAACCAGGCGTAGTCCTTTATTGGACTTGTTTTCATTTGTTGTGTTGGTGACCCATTGTTGGATCTTTATGTATTTGTTGGTGACCCATTTTTGGGTCTTTTTGTATTTATTTTATCCCAGGTATGATTTGTGTTATGTTATGTTGAATATTATCGGACATATTTTTTTATAGCCGTTTGGTAGTGGATTTGTATCCACCGACTATTCTTGTCTTTCTGATCGTTCGATTCTATTTATTTGATTATTGGTAGTGCATTATTATTATTTGTCTCTATATTGGTTTACCGGTGTTAAGTGTTCCACCGAAGGGGTTGGCGAATCCAGGGAATTCTACAGAGGGTTGCTCCGGGTCTATTTGCAAACTGAAACTCTAAATATCGGTACAATATTTTTAATGTAACTGTTATTTATGTGAAATGCATACTGCATTCTGTTTTTTTTACATTTTTTTGGAATTAGCGACGTTTAGCGAGGCTTAGCGCGCTTAGCGACGGTCAGCGACGCATACGTACGTCGCTAGAAAGTCGCAAAAAAACGTTGCTAATCGTCGCAGAACGTCGTAGATACGTTGACGTGACAAACTGTACAGGTCAGCAAATCTAGTATCCGAACGTCGGTATTCAAGTATCGTAACATCACAAAACGTCGCAAAAATGATGACATGGCAACCAAAAATTGCCAGATGTAAAGTCGAAAAACGTCGCTAATCTCTGACTGTAACGTCACTAAAACCTGAATGGACAGCGACAATCAGCAACGAAATGTTACGTCGCGGTAAATGTCGCTAAAACTAGCGATGTTCAGCGTCGTCGAATGACGTTGCTATAGCGACGAATAGCGACGTTTTATAAGTTAGCGACCATGAATAACGCGACATGCCCGAAACGTCGCTAAAAATGTCGTTGTCAGAAGTTAGCGACGTTTTTTTTGCTGTTTAGCGACGTTATTAAGCATCGCTAATATAAGATATTTTGGTAGTGTACGCTGACGACTTATTGGTTTTCATGATTCCGGCTATGGAGGGCCTTCGAGAGTTAGCCCGGATACTAGAAAGATTCGAAAATCTATCGGGGCTCCACCTGAATCGGGAGGAAAAGAAAAGCTTATTTAACAAACTTTGCACGGACAAAGAAGAGCGCACAAATATCAGAGGTGTGGAATGGGGAGACCTACAAGTGAAGTATTTGGGTGTACCATTGTCTAAAAACTACAACAAGGACATCGAGTGCAAGAGTTTAGTGGAGTATGCACAAAGAAGAACTGAAGGATGGCATGCCAGAATCTGTCTTTCGGTGGCCGAATAGAGTTAGTAAGTGCGGTAATTACATCTATCGCATCGTACTGGCTACAATCGATCATGCTACCAACGGCAACAATTGGCAAAATTGAAAAAATTGTGCTAATTTCATCTGGAGGGGCAGAGTCCATACCATCGGATGGAGTGTCTTATGTAGACCAAAGGAATAAGGTGGGTGGGACTGCGGCCACTACAACGCACTCGGGGATATTGCAGGGATGAAGTTAGCTTGGCGTCTTATTACGTTAGAATCCTTATGGGCAACCTGGATGCGGGCCAAATACTTGAAAGATGGCAGTTTCTGGACATATCAAAGAAACAACAATAATTCGATACCTTTCAAGCATATCCTGAAATATAGGAGCAAAATGAAGGAGGAGATCTCACGGGTGTTTAAGGACGGCACAGCAACCAGCCTATGGGATGACCCATGGCTGAACCATTCAAGTCTGGATGATCTCTGCGGAGAAAATGCACCGACCCGATCAACAAACAGGATAAGGTGAGTACTATCCTTCACAATGGCAAGTGGATGCCTGAGTTGAACGCCTTCACAAGGCGGCATGCGAAAATGATCAGGAAAATCCCAGTAGACCCGAATGCTGAATGCGACAATTGGGTGTGGGACCACTCAAGATCGGGTGACTTTCAAGCTAATAAGTTTACGAATGCCTCCGAGAGAAGCACCGAACATTGAGTACTTTGATGTTTATGGATGAAGAAGGCGGTAGTAAAAATGCAATATTGCATGTATAAATTGATGAATGGACGCCTACTTACACTTGATAGGCTTACTAAATTTGGGATCCAGGTGACCGAACGGCATGTATCATGTGTCGCCAAACTAATGAGACGAAGAACCATCTATTCTTCCAATGCAAGGAGACGCAGGCATCATGGACAGAGCAAGGGGCTAAGCTTAACCTGCTACCTATTGTGGATTGGAGCATACAGGGGATCGTGGACAACATTCAGGGAAACAAGCAGAAAGGACGAAGGTGGTATTCGGAAGCCAGAATTTGGTTGGCAGCCTCAGTGTGGTACATGTGGCGAGAACGCAATAGACGTATCTTCGAAGGAATTCCACATCTCTCATAGGCATTTCTCACCATATTGAGTCTGATGTAAGCATGATGTTAAATACGAGCCCCTAAATAAGGTGGCATGATTGTACTATATCTATTTCATTAATATATTTACCTTTTTCCAGAAATTATATATATATATATATATAATATATATATATATATATATATATATATATTAGAGGTATATTTAGTTACTATATATTAACAAAAAAATTGCAAATAAATCAAAAATTCGAAAAAAACCGAAAACCGAATCGATTAATTCGATTCGGCTTGATTCGGTTATGGGCCAATTCGGTTTGGTTTCGGTTTTGCTTATTCGATTTTTGGTCCAATTCAATTCTCGGTTACTCGGTTCGGTTTGAATCGAATTAACCGAATGCTCACCTCTAGTGTGAGATAGATAACATCTATTATACAAAATACAAAGGTTTTTGAATCCTAGGGCTGACTGTGCCAAGATAAAGAGTGGTTGAGATTTAATCTTGGTGAATCAACGGTTGTGGATGAGCATTATTGAGAGTGGGGTTTTATGGAGAATCATAATGGTTGGGATACGTGCTTGGGATTTAATTTTGATGGGGGCCTCATAATGGTTGTGGATGAGCATTATTGAGAGTGGGGTTTTATGGGGAATCCAAAGAAAATTCACATCCAACAGTGGTTGGGATTTAATATTGGGTAAAGTGCAAAAAACCTCTCGTTAAATATGTGCCTTTTGCACTAAAAGACCTTTCAGAATTTTTGTCAGTTTATCCCTCCTTAGATTATATATCCGCTCGATTAGGCCCCTCCAGCCAAATTTTAAAAAATTTATACCAAAAATACCCCTCCCCCCTCCGGCGGCGCCGGCGCCGGGCCCCCCCCCCCCCCCCCCTCCACCGCCGGCGATCCCCCCCCCCCCCGACCCCCCCCCCCTTGATCCCCCCCCTCGCCGGCGAGCCCCCAGCCCCACCCTCCTCGCCGGCGAGCGCTCCCCGACCCACCCCCCCTCCTCCTCCCTCGGGCCTCGACCCCCCTCCTCCTCCTTCGCGGCCCCGACCCCCCCGCTCCCTCGTCCCCCGACCCCCGGCTCCCTCGCCGGCCCCGACCCCCCTGCTCCTCCTCGCCGGCGAGCGACCCCCGATCCCGTCCCCTCCCCCTCCCCCCCCCCCCCCCCGCGCGCCGCCCCCCCCCCCCCCCCCCCTCTGCCTCCGTCGTCGGCGAACACAGCCGAAGAAGGAGGGGGGAGGGAGGGGTAAATTTTCAATTGGGGGCAAAATGAGCATATTTCAAACTTTTGAAAATTTTAAGAGCATGGGATCTTTAGTGCAAAAGGCACATATTTAACGAGGGTTTTTTTGCACTTTACCCTTTAAATTTTGATGGGGGCCTCATTATTATTCGTTTAAAATTGGGGGTCCAAGATTTTGAGGGGGAATACCTTAAATGAACCGTGTCCTATGGGCACGGGTTATGACTAGTATATATATATATATATATATATATACAAACTTTTTTTTTACTTTTTTTTATCGATTTCAAAATAATGCCACTCGCTAAAGCTCCTCAGCTATTCTCTCCTCCCGCTCCTCGTCAACTCCTATACCCAAAAAAAAAAAAAAAAAGAGAAAGAATTAAACAACAACACAAAACCCACACTGCAGCCACTCCCAACTCTCTTCTCCCGATCGTCTTCTTCATCTAGGGTTTCTCCTTCCCCTCGCCTAGGGTTTCTTCCTCCTCCTCCTCCCACCACCTCCTCGTCCGGTCTGCACTCGCTTGAGAATCGCCAGGTCCGCTCCTGCCATGGTGGACACCGGAGGCGCCGACCCGGCGCCTGCGGCGGAGGGGAAATGTTTTTCGAGCCGATCCTCGAGGAGGGAGTGTTCCGGTTCGACTGCTCGCCGGAGGACCGGGGGAGGGCGCTCCCGAGCCTGTCTTTCGCGGATCCGGCCGCTAGGGAGAAGGTGATCATGACGCAAAAGGTCCCCGAGTTCGTCCCCGAGTTCGAGTCCCGTGGCGGGAACCAGGTCGTCACCTTCAAGGTCCGCTCCTACGAAGGACTTCGTTTGTTTTCATGGGTTATTTATACTAACTACCTCTAAGTTTTGGATTTATAACACGGGGGTACCCCTATGTTTTCTAGAGGGCAAAAGTCAGAAATTACTCTTCTTCAACTCTGGTCATGCCCAACTTGAATGCCACTCGAGTGTAAGGGTGTCTAGCGTATGTGAAGCTTCCTGACATCAAGATTTAGAAGCTAATAACAAGGGCTACGGAAACTATATCCCTGAGTTATGCCGAGAGTGATACTCGGAGGTTCCTTGATATTGAATTAAATCATATCATTGAATCTCACGACGTTGAATTTTTTCTGAACAAGTTTACCAGACACAAGAATATTGTTCTCACGGATATTCCAGATAACACTGTAAGTACTAAGGAGGCTAGTAATTCTAAAGAAGCTGTAGTTCAAGAGAAAATTGTTGTTGAAGAGACATATGTGAACTAATACTCGCTGAGTCGTTATCAAGCGAGTGAGGAGATCGAAATTTTTGGGGAAGACATTCTCATCTATCATATGAAAGTAGATCTGTTTACATATAATGAGACAATGAAGACCAGAGATGTATTCTGGAAGGAGGCAGTCAATAACATGACTGACTCCATAAATCCAATAACTCTTGGGTGTTAGTTAATCTGCATGAAAGAGCACAACCCATCAGATGCAAGTGGATCTTAAAAAGAAGATGAAGGCCGACAGAATTGTTGATAAGTTCAAGGTTAGGTTGGTAGCTAAAGGTTTTCTCAGAAACACGGGATTGTCTATCTTGACACCTATGTTCCAGTTGTGCAGATAACAACTATTAGGATGGTGATTACTCTTGGTTCAATTCACAAGCTGGTGATGCATCAGATGAATGTCAAAACAACATTCATGAGTGAAGATCCGATCAAAGAGATTTACATGAATCAATCAGAAGGATTTGTCATCAAGGGTCTTGAAGAAAAATGTACAAATTCATGAAATCTTTGTACGGTCTAAATCAAGCTCCCAAGATGTAGCATCAGAAGTTGATAAGATTATTAGATCAAACGACTACATGGTCAGCGAGACAAATAAATATGCATATACTAAGTTTGTTGATGGCAGAGGGATTATTGTGTCTTTATATGAATGATATGCTAATCCTAGGTACAGATCTAGAATGCGTCGCAGAGACAAATAAGTTCCTCTCGTCCAAATTTAGTATGAAGGATATGAGAGATACTGATGTTATGTTGGGGATAAAGATCATCCAGACGAAAGATGGACTTGCTCTATCACAAGTTCACTACGTAGAAAGATACACACATGCTATGGATATCAAGATCTTCCTGGGATTGATATCCTTATAGGTGTGACAAGAAGTTGAAGCAAAATCTAGGAGAAAATGTTAGACAGTTGGAGTACTTAAACGTTATTGAAAGTTTAATGTATGCTACAAGTGCCACCGACATAATATTGTTGTCGTCGTAGGTATGCTGAGTCGGTTCACCAACAATCCATGTGTAGAAAACTAAAAGCTATAAAGGGAGTTATGAGATATTTCAAGAAGACTCACAAGTTTACACTGTACTTCAACAGTTATCCGACAGTAGTGCAAGCTGGTGCTCAGAAGAAGAGAGCGAAATTTACATAGGATGATATATTTTTTTCTATGAGAGTGGCTGCTATATTGTGGAAGTCGAAGAAGCAGACTTTGCTCTCACTCATCTATGAAGTCTGAGTTTTATGCTCTGGCGGCTGCAGCAGATGAAACGGAATGATTTCGGAAGCTCATGTATGATCTTCCTTTGGTTGGAGCACAAATTTTGTCTATATCGATATACTGCAATAACCAGACAACTGCAACAGTGACATTCGATGATCTTTTCAATAGTAAGAATATAGGACTTTGCGTCTTTGTCACACAATACTGAATGAGCGCATCAAGAATGACATCATTTCAGTGGTTGATGTTCGGAGCCAGGAGAATCTGGCGAATCCGTTAACCAAAGGTCTCAAGCGTCAGCTGGTTGTTGACACAACAAAGAAATATGCTTGAAAGATTTCTGATATTGTGTCATTGTAATTCCACCATAAGTATTATGCTATTAGTTCAAAGAGAAATTTACTAGGCATCTTACTTTAGGTTTAAGGAAAGATCACTGACTGGAGAAATCTAGTAGGTGCTTTAATGGCATATTTTGCACTTTGCACGTACTTATCGAGTGCGAGATGGCGCTTTTGCATGTCATTGTGCCCTTATCCGTGGGAATTCTCTCTGGATTAAGTGGGTAGTGGCCTTTAGGGTTTGGGTTGTGCCTCCCTATGAATATTCTCTTCTCTTCCTTCACATGGAGAGAGAAAAATATATTTTGCTACTAGAGGAGAGTTAGCAGCAGCCAGTGCAGATCCATGAAGTGTCGTCCATTCGAGATCCACAACGAAGATGACAATGAGCGTTCCAGATGTTCTTTTTTAAATTGCTGGTTCCTAGAAGTAGATCGACAGAAAGGATCGAATTTTGCTTTGAGCAACGATGATTTTTATCACCCAGCAAGAATTTTGTCATTGTTTTCTGTCTGTAGTTCTGTTGCTTTTTCCGTTCTGATTGTAGCAGCTATGTTACAAAATTTTATTTTGTTTCAATTCCAGCAACTTGTCATTGCTATAGTTTTGTTTCCAGAGTTGTTGTAATTTTGCATTTATCACACATTTTGTACTATCTTTGTAACCCGGCAATAACATCTGAAATTATCATTCAGCAAAGTTCATTTTGATACGATCGGAATGGATATGAAGGGACCTCAAAGGTGTCTGAGCATTTTCTTTTGAAGTGTTTCTCATATAGATGTAAATTAGACTTGTGAAGTTCAACTTAAGTTGCTCAATAACTCTTGCACAGATAGGAGTCAAGCTCAAATCACGTTGATGCAAATACATTCATGTGCTTGTGTCTGTCTCAATCATCAACTTTTCTTGGTTGTTAGATATGTTGCATGGTATGGATTCTAGATAACCTGTATACATGTCTGCATCAAGGTCCAGTACATATCAGACACACTATTCCCTTAACACTTGTGTCGGACATGTTTGGACCATGCCTAGGTTCCAAAGGACCTCAAACCATCGTAAAAGATGATTTACTATGGTCAGGAACAGGATTCTGACAGGTAATCGAGATATTATTAAAATCTGATACATAATTGGCTATGTTGCACAAATACCGATATGGATAAGGATATAATACGGATACGGGATACGGGCATTTTCAAATATGTACGGTGTGATTAACTATGTGCACGAATACGGACATGAATGCCGGTTCGGACATACGGATACGGGCACCATTTTTCCGTGTCCGTGCAACATAGGTAATATGTATATAGAATTATAGAGATGTGTGCTCGTATGTATTTATAATCATATCCATGTCATATCCCTATGCTAGATTGTTTCTAAAAATGCCGTATTCCGAATGCGTATGGTGTCTGAATCTTTGATTTTGTGTCGGTAACCATGCAACCTAAGTTGTTAGTCAAAACATGTTGTAATGGCTCTTCCCTCTGTTATGTACAAAGGGCCACATGTATACATGCATGAAATACTCTGAGTTCTATTACGCTATTGTACGACTTATGAAGATTGCTTAGGCTGTTTCAACAGTACCTTGATGACATTGTATCTATCTTGAAAGCTTCCTTCTGGATCCTCGTTCTATGGGACTGGAGAAGTTAGTGGGCAGCTGGAGCGGACAGGAAAAAGGGTATAACATCTTCCCAGTTGCCATTGTATTGAATGTTGACTGTGTATTGACCTATTGAGATCATATTAGATTTTTACATGGAACATGGATGAAGGGGCTTACGTTCCAGAAACCACTTCCCTGTACCAGTCACATCCTTGGGTTCTAGCTCTTCTTCCGGACGGAAAGGCATTGGGGGTTCTCGCTGACACAACCCGTCGCTGTGAGGTCTGTAAGATTTCTTTTGCCATATCAGTAACCTCCATTTTTTTTGCCTATATTAATTGTAATGAACAATTGTGATTTAGTCGATAGCTTATTGAACAGGTTGATCTCCGGGAAAGTTCTACTATAAAGTTTACGGCTGCAGCTGTTTACCCAGTCATCACATTTGGACCATTTGAGTCGCCTACTGGGGTCCTGATATCCCTGTCTCATGCAATTGGTTGTTCTGTTTTCCATAGTTGACTATAGCTAGTTGTTAATCAATGACTTCTTTGATTAGATGTATGAAATGGGGTCCTGATATCCCTGTCTCATGCAATTGGTTGTTCTCTTTTCCATAGTTGACTATAGCTAGTTGTTAATCAATGACTTCTTTAGATGTATGAAATATGAATGTGACTTTCTTTTCCTGGTTTATTTTGGACTCTTTTAGATCATTGAAATGCAAAATTAGGAAACTGTGATGATAATTGTCTTTGTCTAATATTATGTCAATCTCGAACTAAACTAACTTAGTTTAATCCAGGAACTGTATTTATGCCTCCAAAGTGGTCACTTGGTTACCATCAATGTCGCTGGAGTTATGATTCGGATGCAAGAGTTCTTGAGGTACGTGTTAGAATATGTTTTTGTTTCTGCAAAATTCCTGATTTATTTTCGACTATTATGTTCGAATATGTTTTTGTTTATGCAAAATTTCCAAGAGTTTTAGGCAACTAGAAACTTGTCAAGTAGTAAGCTGAGTTCATTTCTCTTGTTTCTGAAGAAGTGTTTATTTGGAATCTTCTAAGGGTTAATAGCATTAAATCTACTCACATGTCCTCTTTTTCTTCTTGTCATTGGCCCAATTCAGATTGCTAGAACATTTCGAGAGAAAGACATACCTTGTGATGTGATATGGATTGATATTGACTACATGGAAGGATTTCAATGTTTCACTTTTGATCGAGTAGGTTTCTTCATGCTGATATTTTTTCAAATATTTGAACCTATTTTGATGGAAAAAGGCTTGGATGATGATTCATGTTTTTTTAATAAATACTTGAACCATAGTTTGCACTATCGACCGATACCGATACCGATACCGATACCGATACGGTTTAGCATGTCGCAATCCACTATCGATACTCAGTGATACCGAGGTTGGGGGTCTCTTTCCCAGTCATTTGGGTATAGAAGATTGAGAAGACCCATCAACAAGCGTGTAAAAGCATAGTAAAGTTGTAAAAGCATGTAAACGAATAAAACTTATTTATCGAACGTAAATAAATCAACAAGGGTGACTATTATTCCATTTAATTTCAGAACTACTAAGAGACAAAGAAAATACTTAAAATTATGCCTAATTGTATAAAATATTTTTTCTGAAATTTTAATAATTTATAATAATTATTTGTCCCTGATGACAAAAAATCCGATACTCCGATCCGAAATGCCAATACCGGTTGATCCTCATACTCGTAGAAAGCATCTGAAACGATTCCGATATGCAAACCTTGACTGAACCTAGTGCAACATCTCTAAGTATGTTTAGACTTTAGACAGGGCGTATTGTGCAACTGCTATGAAGATAACAATGAGCCAAGTTATCTAAAAACAACGAGCTGCAATACACATAATTAAATAGCGGTTTTGCTGTAGTTGCTGGTCGAGAGTGCAGTTTGCAATTAAGTTATCTGTTATCAATATCCTTGTTCTTTTATGCTTTAACATCTAAAGAAACCTTTTTCTTTGGACTTATATATCCTAATATCCTATAATTTTAGTTTTTAACTTTTGTGACCCCTTCTATTTTAGTTGGAATCTTTTAAGAAAATGTCTGACTTGTCATCTAGACATTCGCTTCTATGATCCAAGCTTCTTGTTTGGGAAAGTTTAATGTGCAGCCTCCTAATCACAAAATTATTGCATGAGCAAGGTAGTCAAGTATGTAGGCAGTTTCAAGGAGTAGACCTCTTGACTACATAGGCAGCTATATGTGGGTCCAAATCATAGTTAATCATTGTTATCCTCTTGGATCCTGTAACCACCACTTTTTTCGAAGAGGGGTATTTTTGACTTTTTCCTAATTCTTGTTATTATTGTGATTTCAAATTATATTTTGAATGATAATTTATTTTACAAAAATTAGTCATTATATTTCTGGATTAATTATTATAATATTTGGTATAGTGCATATGATAAATTATTGTATATGATTAGTGGTTAGCTTTTATTTAGAATAGTGGTTAGTGTTCCTAGAGGACCTAAACCGACTGACACGACCACCCAACTGAATGATTAGGACTAGCCTAATTGAACTTTGGTTAGCCTCTAGCAAGACTAGCAATATTAATTAGGAAGTTTGACTAAACACCTAATTAGGAATAAAGGTTTAATCCCTAAACTTGTCATGACACATAGAGGGACCTTGTAGACATTTCATACTAGCCCAAAACCCTAAACCTACCTATTTTGGGCAGCCAACACCGTTCCCTTAGCCTATAAGAAGAATAACTTCTTCTTCTTCCTCTTTTCTTTGAAAACCCTAACCCTAATTTGTAAGGTTCTTCCCCAAATTGTTCCTACACACAGACTCTCCAAATCAGCCAAAATTGGTCTCATTCTCTTACCCTTGAAGAGGAGAAGACTCTAGAAGCAAGTTTGGAGGGATTGGAGCACTTAGAGCTTGAAGGACTTTTAGATCTTGGAGCTTTTTCATTGAAAATCCATCTCCTAATAGGTAAATTGCATCCTAAATACTTTAATTCGTAGTAAATAGTGTAGATGCATCAATTAGGGACCCCCATGCATTAGGCTTGCCATGGAATGGAGTTTTGACTCTTCCTTCTCTCATTTGGAGACTTTTCTCTTTATGTTTTGACCCATTTTGGGAGAAATCCGAGGATGAGATTTCTAGGGTTTGTGAATAGGTATGTTAGGCTCTAATTGTGATTTAGAACGTGTAGGTGAACTTTGGGTCAAGTTTGGATCCATTTGGAGTGCGTATCACGGATGTATCCGATACGCAAGCCAAGTGTTTGACAAAATGACCGAAAGAGCACCAAATGCTCTAATTTCAGTTTTGACACTTGTTACTGGTTTATATTCATGTAATTTATCAATTTGTATATTTATTTGGTAATATTCGAGGGTAATATATGGTTTTATACACTTGGGATGTATGTGGACTGAAATTGGAACTAAGTGTAGTGGACTGTTTGATGTGTATTAATAGGTAGACTGTTTGTATAATTTGAACTGTTAGATGTGTATCAGTCATGGGAATTGATGTATGAGAGATGTGGCTAAGGTGTAGGTGGTTTGTTCATGTAATAGTATGTATATATCCTATATGTTCAGTCCCTTTCATTCTTTTGTTCAGATATCTCATATAGTTTCAGTTCATTCCATATTCAGTCCTTACACTGAACATAATGTTCAGTCCATCTCCATTTGGTTTCAGTCCACATGTGAATATAGTATCAGTCCCTATCTTCATCAAGATCAGTCCTAACTGAGACTGTGCAGTCTCTAATTGACTTTTAGTTCAGTCCTTTAATATATTTCAGTCCATCCTCTGTTATTGTTCATTCCCTTAGCTTCGTATCAGTCCATTATATTCAGTTCCTTGGATATTAAGGGACATGCCCTGCAGTCCCAACATGGTTAACATTGGTTATTGCTCAGTCCATGAGAAGATGGGAGTTTGGGATATATTTAAAGCCCTCTTTTATGTTCATAGTGGACTGTTAGATTTGGTTCCTTGTTCCTTTGATCTGTCCTACACTTCATTGTTCAGTCCCTTGGTATTAACCCTTGGTTCAGTCCATTCATTTTAGTTTCAGTCTTAAAACCCCATCATAGTTTCAGTCCATCTTATTGGTTCAGTCAGTGCACTGACTTGGAATGGGGGTGTACCATTGTTCAGTCCTATCTTAGGCTGTCCAGTCCCTTACCTGTAAAGTGTTACAGTCGATTGGCCCTGCCCACTCCATATGACAGTCCCTAAGTCATGGTGTTAAGGAATTTCATATCCTTGTGTCACTTTGCAAATTTACATTTATTCAGTCCCTACTCTTTTGTTCAGTCCATTAACATGTATTAGTCTCTATAGATGGCCTTTGATGTTCAGTTAACTGGTAGATAGGAGAGCTCGGGTTTGGTTTTATACTACATGTTCAGTCCTTTTTGACTTGCCCAGTCAACTGATAGGTGAGTTTGGTGGTTCAGTTATTAACTTAGTAAGTGTGCTCAGTCCCTATTATATAGGTCAGTCCTATAATGCTTTGCATCAGTCGAACCCCTCCTATCCTTGTATCAGTCCTATACAGGGGACATATAGGTATATCAAATGACTGATATGAAGGGGCTTTGATACTTTGATGTGAGTATCAATGTGTGCGTGTGTGGGTGTGATAGCCAATTGGATAGGTCTTTGTGTTTAACATTTGTTCAGTACATCTTTTAAACTGTATTATCCGTGTGTGTGTGAGTGCGGTTAAGGGAAGGCAGGTAGGAGCCTGCCATAGGTTGAGATGGGGTATGATGTGGGGCTTGATAGGGAGAATGGGAGCAGAGCAACAGCAGTTGCAGCTGCTTGGAAGCAGCAGTACAAGAGCAGGGAAGGGAAATGTATATGGGGGATTGTTGTGTGATAGAGGGTTAGAGGGATAGGGAGTCTTGTTGGTAAGTGTTACCATACCTACTTATGTATGCATCAGTTGGGTTAAGAAGAGTGACAATGTGTGAAGTGATCTTGATAGCTAGCTATAGAGGGATACTTAGATAGTAGATGGATACAATTAGTATAGACAGTGAATGAGAAAGAGAGGGGGGGGGGGGGGGGGGGGGGAGCTTAGTGGTAGCAGTAGTGGCTGCTTTGTTCAAGCAGCAGTAGGAAGCAGGGCACAATGGTAGCAGGTATTTTTGTATATGAAAGGGGTATGGCGTACGAATTGGGGGGAAAAACTGATATGGGATTTTGGCATCAGATATATAGGGGTTTGCCTATATCAGTTGACTAGGATATCTAATGGTTCAGTCCTATGCAAGTTAAGGGGGGGGGGGGGGGGGGGGGGGGGGGGGGGTGGACTTTGTTTAGTCTTTGTATCTATGAAAATTTCAGTCCCTCTCCTTTTCACTGTTTTAGTCTCATCCTCCCTTGACCTTTCCACACTGGTATCAGTTAATGTTTTGGTATCAGTCATAAAGAGTGGGAGTGATGAGTATACCTGTGTGTTGTCCTATGGAGTATCTATATGTGTGTTGCCTAACTTGTGTGTGGGTGTGAGGGAGATAGGTATACAGTTAGAGTGATAAGGTAGTGTGATGGGAATGTGGCTATGGATATTGGTATATGGGTAGTGTATGAGTAAGGAATTTGGCACACAAGTATTTGTATACAAGTATAGCATGAATACCTTGATACATAGGGATATAGGAATATAGGGGTATGAGTTAGTAGAGTGTGGTATGTTATAGTGAACAAAGTAAGGGGAAATTCAAATAAGTAGGGTATTCTAATTGATATTACCTATAGCTATCTAAATATGTATAAATGAGCTAGGATATGGGTATGGACCTAGAAGCCTAGACTAGGCCTAGTTTGACTAGTTTGACCTAGCCTAGTAAGGTACGGCCTAGTATTGACCCAATTTGACTTTCATGACCTAGAAAAGGCCTAGAAGCATATCATTAACGCATCTAAATATACTGTTTACTCTAGAACACCAAATAACTCTATATCTCATATATAGATCCTCATGATTCTATTTTAGGCACCGATCCATATTTACTGCTCAGGACGACAGACGAGTACATTCTCTGATAGTTTTCATTTATTTGATGATTATTATGATTCAGTTTCTAGTATGGTATTACCCGATTCTCTGTCACGACACGGATTTGTATTCTGGATTCATTTCATGGGACACACATATTATACTTGTCTGGCCTCTATTTCTGGAATCACCTATTGGAACCACCTACTGGAAATACCTACTGGCATCACTTACATTCTGGATGGACTTGTACTTGATTTACGTGTCGGGATATGGACTCATTGGTACTTGTCGAGGGAAAAAATACTCGAGTAGATATGTAAATATTCCCAATCATGCTGGAACCATCCCTACTGGTCTAATATGGAAAGATGACCGTCGCACGCTTGCCAAGCGTATGATGTGCCGTATTTATACCCTAGCCGTTTACATGTAGAAAGCGGTATTTCAAAACACACTGTTTAGTGTCTTCAACTGGATTCACATTTGACTCACATTATACTGACTGGACTCACATCACACCTGTTCTGACCTAGTTATCTTTATTTACAGTCTTCATTACCATGATCTTTTGATTTACCATATTTACTCCCCTTGTACTTTAGTTAGCTGTTATTCTATTTCATTCCTTATTCTATTATGTTCATCAAGTATTACTTGCTATAACTGTTTTATAGTCTTCGTCATTTAATTGGAACTGCTAGAGGAGATGTGCTCGTTCCATCCTGACTGAATATATTTTTCAGATGATTGCTCAGGAGATTTGTGTCCCACATACTACGGATCCGAAGAGGGAATAGCAACCATGGGTCCTGATTTTCAGGAGTGATTCCGAGAGACCTATTTACTAGTTTTAGCCTCGTGTTAGATTCACTGTTAGAACTCTTGGCATGTAAATGTAATGGAGATTTTGTTATTACATTTGAGACTTGGATTTTGTTATTGTATTAGAGTTGTTGATGTTTGAGACTTTGTAGTTAATTAGACTACTTTGATATCTTATCGTGTTTTAGATTGTGATTGAGTATTTACCATTATCATTGTACTTTGTCCTCCATTTGGAGTTGAGATATATGATAGGCACATTATATTATTGTGTGAGATAGATAGTTAATGATCTAGACATCGTTCTACCGTCGATGCTGCGGCGTAGGCTGGGCGCTGTCACGCACTCGTGTTCCTATACCGGATGCGGGTCGTGACACGTTTTTAGTGGTAGTCCATGCAGGTCGAGATTCACATTAGTGCGATGTCGTGGTAGTGCAACGGATTAGTTGTACTGCTGCGAGCCTGCGAAAGGAGATAAGAAATAGGCTATAGGATGAGAGGATACTCAATCACAACTAGGAATTTCAATGGATTTGAATCTACTGGCACTCGTTCAAATCTGAATAATCTAATTTTATACCAGTCCTTCTTTGATAATATCATCCTTGCACCGTTATTGATTCCTTTGTTGATCTGTCTTTAGGATCCCGCCGAAGACTCGATCACACCGTTCTGTCCCAAGTCTGCTACTGAGAGGTCTACTACCTCTCGTCCGATTCAGCAAGCAGTTGGGACTGCTCCACTCCTCACTTCTGCTCGTGAGGGAGTATCAGCTACTTTTGGGGGTCCTCCACCTGTTCCGAGGACTACCCCAGTTATTCCTGATGTTCTTCAGCCTCCACCACCACCTCCTGCTCCGGTGGACGCCGCGCAACTGTTTGCGCTATTCAGAGAGATGATGAATGCTCAGCGCCGCCAGTCAGACGACATGTATAAAACTCCTAAATTTCTACTAATTTTTTTTTTACTTTATTAAATTGGTATTGATTTAAAATTTTGTATTGTACGTCGCGTAATCGTATTTTACGTCGCGCGCGAGATTCGTTTTCGTAATTGCTCGTCGAGTACGAATATGTGCGAAGTACATATTTTGTATAAAACGTTTTTTATATATATTTTATTTATATAGGAGAAGAATATGTTCAAAATAATATGTGATAAATATTTCTATTTTTCATTTGTTTAAAGTTGTGAAAAGCATCGCATCAAGAACTGCCAAAACCTTATTTTATTCCTTTAATATAAAAGAAGGCTATTTTATTTTGATTGATAATTTGGAAAACTATATTTTATATAAATATTCTACTTTCATGAATTTAATTCATTTCGATTTTCGAAATTATTTTCATCAACAAAATTATTGAAAAAGTATTTATTTATAGTAATTTTTGAAATTATTTATTATTAATTTTTATTATTTATGAGGATATTTTGGAAATCATATTTAATGTTAATGTTTGAATAGTATTATAATTTAAAGTAAGATTTAAAATTTATTTGATTTATTCTTCATAGTTTTAAACTTACAGATCAAATTTATACAAATATAAATTTGGATTGGATTTGTTTTGAACGGTACTGAATTGATTTAAATTAATTATAATTTATCTATGGGAGTTTTAAATAAATCCTAATCTCTATCCAACTGGGAATTCCCACCTCCTATAAAAGGAGAGGTACTCATCCATAAATTGCAACTCCAAAATTTTCACAACCAAAACGTGCGTGCATCGTGTCCGTGTTCCCCGTCCAAATTCTTATTCCATATTATACAAATACATCATTTTCGTATCGAACACACCCCCGACACAATGAAACCTACAATTTCGACTTCCCGACTTTTCTCCCCAGTACAGCCCCGTCCCATTGCTATCGCCCCACCATCGTCCCGCCACCTCCCTCGCAGATTCACGGCACCACCCCTTCGCCGGAACCGACCATCATCGATCCTTGACACCACCACCAGAATCCTCTGCTGCGTGTCCGCCAGCACCCTTAACAACTACCACCACCTTCGTCGTCATCACCACCACCCACCAGCAATCAAAGGAAAAAAGGAGGATTTCCTTACCTGCCCTGGCCGTCGCAGCGCCGACAGCCGCCACCGCCATCCTCCGCTGGTGGATGCGCCGCCCGACGCGCCAAGCCTCGTCCTCCTCCGCCCTCGTCTATCCCGTCCAACCCGGTCGAGCGCCACCAGAGTGCAGACCTCGAAGCTCCGCCGTGCCGACGGATCTGCCGACCTCTCGATCTCCACAACCGAGACTGTCGCGCTTGGTGAGCGTCGCCTGACGACGCCAAACTTGCGCCTCCCGGAGCCGTGCGGCTTCCCCGCCGCACGCCAGCCTCCGGAGCTCCGCACCGCGCCACCACCGGCGCCGCCTCATCCCATCCACCTCCTCCGCCTCGCGTGCCCCGCGCCGGCGATCGCCGGAAGCCCCCACGGCCGCCGCCGTGTCTTCATCTCCGCCACGCCCCCAAAATCGACCAGCGGGACTCCGCCCATCCGCCGACGAGAGCCCCGACTTTCCTCTTCCCCGCGCTCCTCTTCGCCAGCCGCCGAAGCCCATCGCGGCGGAGCAGCCGCCGTGTCCCGCCGCCACATGGTGTTGCCGAGCGCGCCCAAGCCATCAAGTCCGCCCGCAGCCTTCCTCTGAGCCTCGTCGCCCCACTCCGGCAGGAACCGCCGGCGCCGCCCGGCGCCGATGACCAGTTAACCCTCAACCCACTCCCCGCTCTTCCTTTCTCTCTCTCTCACTCTCTCCCACTGTGTCAAAATTTGGGGGGGGGGGTTTGGTTCAGAATGAGCTGTAAGTACTAGTAAGTTTATTATTATTATTACCATTATTATTATTGTTATTATTATTAATATTATTATTATTAGTTTTATTATTATTAACATTACTGTTTATTACTAATAGGATTTTTATTATTATTATTATTATTATTATTAGTTTTATTATTATTATTATGATTATGATTATTATTTGTTATTAATATTATTAGTATTATTATTATAATCATGATTTTTATAGATTGACTAAAATTAGAAATCTATATATTTATGATTTTATATTTAAACTTAGCATAGATATTATTACCAATGGTATCAACATTATTAATATTTTATTTTCGGGTTTATACTACTATTTTCTAAAAAGATAAATATTATGACTAAAGCCTACCGCTATATTTTAAATTTTGGTTATATCCCTATTATATTTTTAGCCCTAAATCGTTTTCTAGATGATATTTTCCAAAATATTATAACTAAATAGTAGTTTCAAATTTATACAAAAATTTCCTAATATTTTATTTATCAAAATTCTTTTAACTAATAAAATGTATTTTTAAGTAATATAGAATACTTTCCAAAAAATAGTATATGTATTCACTTACGCAAAATTTCCTCTTTGTCATCATCACTAATCATGACTAATCCAACATCCTTATTTTTCCTTGCGCCTTTGGACTGCTACCAATCAACCATGACTATTGGACATTCGAAACTTGTCGGATTATTGTACCACACCAGGCGACACATCAGGCAAGACACCTTGCCTTTACTGTTTAAATTTCTTGTTCAATATCATGCATGCTTTATAATTATTTATTTCTAGCAAATATAAATTGTTATTTCAAAACTTTATGTAGTTGCAAATTACTATACTTAGTTTTCGTTATGCATTTGGCCTAGAGTTAAGGGACCACCTTTGTTTGTGCCGCATTCATTGGCCCGACACCTGTGTGCCACGATGTCACGTGTCTCATATAGATTCGGACTTGCGTACCGACCGTACATCGGTGCGTACAGGACGAGCGTTAGGATATAACTGCTAATATAGTTGTCTAGAAGACTTAGCGGTTATTAGAAATATCGTGGTGTGGATTCAGCACGAGTAGTGCATGGGGAGGGTGAAGACAATTATTAGGTGCATGGGCTTTCACACATTTACTTTTCTCTAGCTGCCATTGGTGACTCAGCCGAGAGCTAGTGCGCCGTGCACTTATTTATTTTTCTCTAGATGCCACTAGTGCCTCGGTTGAAACACAAATGTGCCGTGCATTTACTTTCCTCTAGCTGCCGTTAGTGACTCACTCAAGAGCTAGTGGCCGTGCATTTATTTTTCTCTAGATGCCCCTAAGCTCTCACTTGAGTGCTAATGGGCCGTGCATTTACTTTTCTCTAGACGCCACTAGTGCCTTGGTTGAAACGCTAACGCGCCGTGTTTCTAGTCTCGAGAGCCCTTGTGTGGAACGTTGTCTTTAAATTGCATTTTCACATAGAATGGTTAAGACCTTTATCTGTTTAGTCACATATATATTTCTGTTGAGCTTTTATTATTCAGTTATTGGCAAGATATTATGTGTCTTGTTACGTCCCTCTGAGGACCTGGTTATCTCGTCAGGTGTGTGCTCTTGTCTTTCGCAGGTATTCTAGCTCTAGCCGTGATCATTGCTATTTCTTCGAGGATGATTGCACTTGGAACGTCTTCGCTTCGCTCGCCAAACTCATTTCATTTCCATGTATTTTTTCCTTACTTGCTGGTAGTGGATTTGTCTCCGCCCAACATATTGTATCAAGACAATTTATTATCTTTATATGATATCTTTTATCCATTTATTTTGTGTGGATGAGATTAGTCATGGTTCTACTGTATTTTACAGCTTACGTATATTTATTATACGGCTGGCATGTCTACGTTCCTAGTCCTACGTATTTTGGGACTGGGACGTTACAACATGAGGTAGGGCATTGAGAACGCTTACCAAGTGGCGATGGCGGCAGTTGAGAGAGTGACTCAAGTCAAGCCACCCGGAGGTCAGGCTCAGCATCCAAGGCCGGACACTATTATCGACTTCCAGAAGATGCGGCCCAAGGACTTTCGCGGCACAGAGGGTATCCTGTATGCGGATGGCTGGATTGAGCATATCGAGGGAATATTCCGTCTGGCGCAGATTTCGGACGATTTGCAGATTGAGGCGGCGGACAGTCAGATATTCGACCTTTCCTTGACATAGTATCGCACCGATCCGAGGGTCGGAGTTGAGGGGCATACTTGGGAGGCTTTCAAGAAGCTTTTCAAGGAGAAGTTTTTCTCGGATGTGGCTCTTAGTGCTTTGGAGAGGCAGTTCGAGAGCCTCGTCCAGGGAAACCTGACAGTGGAGGAGTACGCTGGGGAGTTCTGCCGTCTGGGCAGATTTGTGGAAGGGTTGAGTGATGCAGCGAAGGCGAGAAAGTTTCGCAAGGACTTGATCAAGGAGGTCAAGTCATTGACCAAGAGTGACCGCGAAGCGACCTTTGAGCAGATTTTGGCGGACGCTCTAGCAGCTGAGGATGACTTGGAGCTCAAGTCCAAGAGAGGCAGAGATGATTCAGGTGGTACGAGCGGTAGTGCGAAGCATCCCCATGTGCAGAAGGCAGTGCATCATCCCCAGTAGTTGTTGGCACAAGCTAGAGCTCCTATTCAGCAGGTGCAGTAGCAGCCTCGGGGACAGGAACAGAGGGTGCCCACTTGTGCCTACTGCAGGAAGCTGGGACACACTTGGGATATTTGTAGGACAAGGCTGAAGGTGTGTCTGTTCTGTGGATCCGCTGCTCACCAAATGAAGGATTGTCCACCGCACCTCCATTTGGTGGAGCACAGGGTCAGAGAGATGGAGCTAGGCCACCTGTGGCGCAACATTATGCCCCGCACTATCAGAGGGATATACCCCAGAGGGGCAGGACTTTTGTGTTGACGGTCGAGGAGGCCGATGCTACGGGTTAGCAGGTCTGTCCTTTCTATTCTTCTTCCTGTCCTTTTTCATCTTATTGTGTGATTTCACTAGTACCTGTCAGAATATTTTGTGTTGTGATAGATAGTGTAGTGACCCCGATTGAGAGTGTGAAATCCAGACCAGTAGGACCATGATCTTGCATGTTGTTAGATATAAATTTCTTGACTTGATTTGTTGGGGTTTGACCTAGAAGGAGTACGACCAACTTTAAATTTCGAGGACAAATTTTTTCTAAGGGGGTAGGATTGTAACCACCACTTTTCTGAAGAGGGGTATTTTTAACTTTTTCCTAAATCTTGTTATTATTGTGATTTCAAATTATATTTTGAATGATAATTTATTTTACAAAAATTAGTCATTATATTTTTGAATTAATTATTATAATATTTGGTATAGTGCATATGATAAAATATTGTATATGATTAGTGGTTAGCCTTTATTTAGAATAGTGGTTAGTGTTCCTAGAGGACCTAAACCGACTGACACAACCACCCAACTGAATGATTATGACTAGTCTAATTGAACTTTGGTTAGCCTCTAGCTAGACTAGCAATATTAATTAGGAAGTTTGACTAAACACCTAATTAGAAATAAAGGTTTAATCCCTAAACTTGTCATGACACATAGAGAGACCTTGTAGACATTTCATATTAGTCCAAAGCCCTAAACCTACCAATTTTGGGTAGCCAACACCTTTCCTTTAGCCTATGAGAAGAATAACTTCTTCTTCTTCCTCTTTCCTTTGAAAACCCTAACCCTAATTTGGAAGGTTCTTCCCCAAATTGTTCCTACACACAAATTCTCTCCAAATCAGCCCAAATTGCTCTCATTCTCTTTCCCTTGGAGAGGAGAAGACTCTAGAAGCAAGCTTGGAGGGATTGGAGCACTTAGAGCTTGAAGGACTTTTGGATCTTATAGCTTTTTCATTGGGAATCTATCTCCCAATAGGTAAATTGCATCCTAAATTCTTTAATTTGTAGTAAATAGTGTAGATGCATCATTTAGGGACTCCCATGTATTAGGTTTGCCATGGAGAGGAGTTTTGACTCTTCCTTTTCTCATTTGGAGACTTTTCTCTTTGTGTTTCGACCCATTTTGGGAAAAATCCGAGGATGAGATTTCTAGGATTTGTGAATAGGTATGTTAGACTCTAATTGTGATTTAGAACATGTAGGTGAACTTTGGGTCAAGTTTGGATCCATTTGGAGTGCGTATCATTGATGTATCCGATACGCACGCCAAGAGTTTGACAAAATGACCGAAAGAGCACGAAATGCTCTAATTTCAGTTTTGACACTTGTTACTAGTGTACATTCATGTAAGTTATCAATTTGTATATTTATTTGGTAATATTCGAGGGTAATATATGGTTTATACACTTGGGGAGTATGTGGACTGAAATTGGAACTAAGTGTAGTGGACTGTTTTGATGTGTATTCATAGGTAGACTGTTTGTATAATTTGAACTGTTAGATGTGTATCAGTCACGGGAATTGATGTATGAGAGATGTGGCTAAGGTGTAGGTGGTTTGTTCATGTAATAGTATGTATATATCCTATATGTTCAGTCCCTTTCATTCTTTTGTTCAGATATATCATATAGTTTCAGTTCATTCCATATTTAGTCCTTACACTGAACATAATGTTCAGTCCATCTCCATTTGGTTTCAGTCCACATGTGAATATAGTATCAGTCCCTATCTTCATCAAGAGCAGTCCTAATTGAGACTATGCAGTCTCTAATTGACTTTTAGTTCAGTCCTTTAATATATTTCAGTCCATCCTCTGTTATTGTTCATTCCCTTAGCTTCGTATCAGTCCATTATATTCAGTCCCTTGGATATTAAGGGACATGCCCTGCAGTCCCAACTTGGTTAACATTGGTTATTGCTCAGTCCATGAGAAGATGGGAGTTTGGGATATAAATCCCTGTTTTATGTTCATAGTGGACTGTTAGATTTGGTTCCCTGTTCCTTTGATCTGTCCTACACTTCATTGTTCAATCCCTTGATATTAACCCTTGGTCAGTCCATTCATTTTAGTTTCAGTCTTAAAACCCCATCATAGTATCAGTCCCTGTTTCAGTCATTCTTATTGGTTCAGTCAGTGCACTGACTTGGAATGGGGATGTACCATTGTTCAGTCCTATCTTAGGCTATCCAGTCCCTTACCTGTAAAGTGTTACAGTCCATTGGCCCTGCCCTGTCCATATGACAGTCCCTGAGTCATGGTGTAAAGGAATTTCATATCCTTGTGTCACTTTGTAAATTTACATTTATTCAGTCCCTACTCTTTTGTTCAGTCCAATAACATGTATTAGTCTCTATAGATGGCCTTTGATGTTCAGCTAACTGGTAGATAGGAGAGCTCGGGTTTGGTTTTATACTACATGTTCAGTCTGTTGGCCCATTGGTCATGGTCAAACCTGATTTTAATAATTGATCAAACTCTGTCTCGATATAAATGCAAGACAATTCAGATATTTACCTACGACGTTTTGGACACTGCTCAACGATGGATATTTACTATGTTCAAGACGAAGCTGTTCCGAAGCTGTTTGCCAATTCAAATATATTTCCGTCAAAGCAATGTAATTTTTCATTTTATTGAGTCTAGGAATACATTGTACACCAAGTCGTACTGGCAAATAGGCTGTCCGAAATCGTTTTTCAAAATCACCCTATCCTTTTTAAACATGACCTATATTTTTGAAAAACACCTATTTTACAAAAAGCTTCTGAAGGACTTTTCAAAAAGCCAAAATGACAATGTTGTAAATTTCGCTACGCGGAGACGGTGCGCCAAGGGCCCGCCTAGCGCCTAGGGTGCCTAGGCGGCGCCTAGGCGCCGAACTGAATTTTTTTTTATACATATATATAAGTATATAACATATATATATATGCATATGTCATATGTTAACATAAGTCTTAATGGAGAAGTTGGTTAGCATATTCGGTTTAAGTAATGGATTTGGGTTTGTGAGGTCAACTGTTCGAGCCTCAAGTTTTATTTTCTTCTTTTTTCCTTTCCTTTTCCATTCTTTTTTCCTTTTCCTTTTCCTTTTCCTTCTTCCTTTCCTGTCTCTTCCTTTACTTTTCCTTTTCCTTTTCCTTTTCCTTTCCTGCTCTCTCATCTCTCCTCACCACCACCGCCTCCACCACCACCACCACCACAGCACCACCACCACCACCACCACCACCGCCTCCACCACCACCACCACCACCACCGCCGCCACATCACCACCACCACCACAGCACCACCACCACCGGCACCACCACAGCACCACCACCACCACCGCCTCCACCACAGCACCACCACCACCACCGCCTCCACCACAGCACCACCACCAACACCACCACCGCCGACGTCGCCGCCGACGCCGCCGTCAGCATCAGCAGCAGCAGCAGCAGCAGCAGCACCATAACCACCACCAGAGCCACCACCACCACCACCGGTGACTTTTTTTTTGAATTTTTTTTTTGAAATTTTAAAATAGGCCCCGCCTACGGCCGCCTAGGCCCGCCTACGGCCGCCTAGGCCCGCCTACGGCCGCCTAGGGCCTTTTCGGTGCGGCCGGCGGCCGCCTAGCGCCTAGGCGGCGCCTAGGCGGGCGTCTAGGCCGATTTTTAGAACACTGCAAAATGATTTTTCTCAAAAACAACTGGCAGAACCCTAGCAGAACTCGGCCAGAGTTCGGCCAAGTTGAACGTTAGTGAACGTTTGATTTTGAACTTGGTCACCATTCAGTTGCGGTTTGTTACAAAGAGCTCTGTCAGAGTTCTGCCCGAATTCTGTCAGAATTCTGTCTTTGGAAAAACTATAAATAAAGAAGGATTTCGATCATTTCAAATCACCAATTCACTTTCAATCTCTTCTCTTCTAAAGCTTACATTTTCTCCAAAGAATTCTCAAAAGCTTACATTTTCAAATCCCAAACCAGTTACAATCCTCTAGTCGATTTGTCAGTGCGGTACGGTCTAGAAGTTTCAGAGCGGTTGTAATCAGAGGCTTGATTGAAGAAACAACTCTTCACAATTGAAGTTGGTCGAGTTCTTCGTATCAAAGCTCGCGTCTGTAGAAGTTGCAAGGACTTCGTATGAAAACTTGCGAAATTTTCCAATAGTGGATTCAACTGGAAGCTAGAGTTCTTCCGACTGGACTAGTCCTCACAAGAGGAAAACCAGTATAAATCTCGGTGTTTGCGTTTGCCTTCTGATTACTTTTTCATTACTGTCATTTACTTTGTGATTATTTTTATATCTGTGATCTAACTGCTAACGAGATTTTTAATTAGCAATATTCCGCTGCCTACTCTATTCACCCCCCCTCTAGAGTATTCTGCTTTACGATTTCGTTCCTACAATTGGTATCTGAGCAGGCTCTCCATCTAGAGGTATTATATTCTGATCCCAATTGTTCCTACGATTGGTATCAGAGCGGGTTATACAGGTAAAGCAAGGTAAAATTGCAGTTATATTCAATTGTTTTATAGATCACAACATTACACATGGCAACTGTGAAATTCACAAGTGAAGGCCAAGCCACAAACAGACCTCCACTGTTTGACGGCACTAATTACACTTATTGGAAAACACGTATGAGTTTTTTTTTCTGAAATCTCTTGATTTTGACTTATGGTCTGTAGTTATTGATGGCTATAAAAAGCCCCCTCGTATAAATGTTGATGGAGTTTTAGTTGAAAAACCCCATGACAAATATACAGAGGAGGAAAAGAAAAAGGCCAGTCTTGACGCACGTACTATTAACGCTCTATTTTGTGCTTTAGACAGAACTGAATTCAACAGAGTGTCTACTTGCACAACATCAAACGAAGTGTGGAAACTTCTCGAAGTAACCCACGAAGGAACAACACAAGTCAAGGAGTCAAAGATCAGCAGACTTACTCAGGAGTACGAGGCGTTCAAAATGAAGCCAAGTGAATCAGTCACTCAGATGTTTACAAGGTTTTTGGATATTGTAAATCCTTTGTCTTCACTAGGCAAGGATTACAGTAACCATGAGAAGATTCGCAAACTTCTACGAGCCCTTACAAAGAACTGGATTCCAAAGGCTACAGCAATCATTGAAGGGAATGACCTCTCAACAATGTCTCTGGAAACACTCATGGGTAAGCTACTCACTCACGAGTTAGAACTTCAAGACTTTGAAGATGCTACACCAAAGGAGAAGTCAGAAAAGTCGATCGCTCTCAAGGCTCTACATAGAAGAACTGTCGAAGACGACTCTGATGACAGTGACTCCGACTCTGAAGATCAAGCTCTTCTGGTAAGAAAATTCAAAAAGTTCATGAGATTTAACAGGAAAACAAAAGACAACAACAACAACAACAACGAGGAAGATCCTATTTGCTACGAATGCAAGAAGAAAGGACACATGAAGAAAGACTGTCCAACATCATCATCATCAAAGAAAAACAGCAAATATGACAAAGGCTATCTGAAGAAATCTACATCAAGGAAGTACGCCAACACAAGCATATGGCATGAAAGTGAAGCCAGCGACTTAGAAGACGAACAATCAGATGACGCTGTAAATGTATGCTTGATGGCTTGCGATCAGGCAATCACTAATCCTCTATTTGACCCTTATGATGATTTCACCTTTGAGCAACTATGAGAGGCTTTCAGTGACCTGCTAAATGATTACAGAAAACTACGTAGTAAATATGAAACCTCTAAGAAGGTACTCAAAGAGTACAAAGGTGAAATAGGAAGACTTACCGACCTACTAGATCATGTTAGAGATAATGACTCTTCAAATGAGTCTGGTGAGCTTTCATCTATTAAGTTGTTGTTACACGAGACTGTTAAGCTATCCGAAGAAAAAGACCAAACCATTATCCAGTTAAAGGAAGACCTATCTAAGGAGAGAAAGAGTCTCCAGTGTGCACATGTCAGATTAGAATCACTCACATCTGACTATACTAGATTATATGACACTTCCAAAAAGTTGGAAATTAGTTTAGGAAAACGGCCTGAAGTTGCTGCTTCCTATTCTAACACGTGTCAATTACCGAATCATCGGAACACGTCCAACACTGTCAGACCAAACCATACCAAAACTATGTCCAAGAAGACTAATAGGCATGCATTCTTCTATACTAGAAAACCAAAACCTACCAATCATGCACCTCACACTACTTTCAACACTCAACATGCTAAATGTCATTATTGTGGCCTCATTGGTCATATATCTTCTGCATGTAGAATCAGAAAGTTAGTAGATTTAAATGTTTATGCATGGATACCAAAAACTAACCAGTCAGGACCCTACAAGAAATGGGTACCAAGAGTTTCATTTGCAAATTGTTTTGTAGGTGGGACGCCCTTCACATGCTAGGAGCAAATGGATCCTCGACAGTGGTTGCTCACGGCATATGACCGGTGACGCTTCATTATTCGCAACACTGTCGAAGAGGAATAAAGAAGGATATGTCTCATTCGGTAATAATTTAAGAGGGTACATAATCGGTATCGGTGACATTGGTAAGGCTCCCTATCCAGTGATTAAAGATGTTTGTCTAGTTATCGAGTTAAAACATAATTTGCTCAGCATAAGCCATTTGGCTGATCACGGTTATGGTATTAACTTCGTAAAAGATAAATGTACTATAGTTGATAGTTCAACTGGTAGTATTATATTTGAAGGTATTAGGGAAGACAACATATATGTTTTCTATTTGTTGGAAGATGCTAACAAAGCAGGTAGATGTTTGATGGCCAAAAGCGTTGAGAGTCAACTATGGCATATGAGACTCGGTCATGCAAACATGGATACAATTTCAAGACTATCTACAAAGAAGTTGGTACGCGGCTTACCGGATATTTCTTTCAAGAAGGATACGGTATGTAGTGAATGTGAAAAGAACAAAGCTACCAAATCCGCATTCAAATCCAAGAACGCTGTAAGTATCACTAGACCTTTACAATTGTTGCATATGGACTTATTTGGACCAAGTAGAATTGCTAGTCTAGGTGGTAAGTTATATGCATTTGTGATTGTAGATGATTTTTCTAGATATACATGGGTTTATTTTCTTGCACGCAAGAACGATGCATTATCAGAATTCGTCACCTTTTGCAAGAAAGTACAGAATGAAAAAGGGTTCATGATTACTCGCATTTGTAGTGATCATGACGGCGAATTTGAGAATGCAGAATTCAAGCAATTTTGTGACACACGGTTATCTGCATGAATTCTCTTCCCTAGGACTCCACAACAAAATGGAGTTGTGGAACGTAAGAACAGAACTCTATCTGAAATGGCTAGAGTAATGTTAAACCAATTTAGTCTACCTAGATACTTATGGGCTGAAGCTGTAAATACAGCATGCTATATTCTCAATAGGGTTCTGATTCGACCTATATCGAAGAAGACTCCCTATGAACTATGGTTTGATAGAACACCAAATGCTTCATATTTCAAGATCTTTGGTTGTAAATGTTTTATTCTTAATACTAAAGATAATCTGAGTAAATTTGATGAAAAGGCCGATGAAGGTATATTTTTAGGTTATGCAGCAAAGTGCAAAGGATACAGAGTCTTCAACAAAAGAACCATGATCATCGAAGAATCTATCAATGTCAAGTTTGATGAGCTAAATCAACACTTAGACGATGATGACAATGAAGACATAATCATACCAAGTACAGCTACTGCAAAACCTTCACACAAAGATGCAGAACCATCACATCAGGCATCAGATGAACCTCCAAGCAAAGAAGCCGGAACTATCAATCTTGAGACTACACCAAAAGAGATGAGATTCTTGGCTAATCATTCAAAGGACTTGGTAATTGGTGAGATTACCAAGGGTGTAAGTACTCGTTCCTCGAATAAAGATATAGCTTCTTGTGTTGCTTTTGTTTCGCAGTTTGAACCCAAAAATATTGATGAAGCATGTAGTGATAATTTTTGGTTATATGCTATGCAAGAGGAATTAAACCAATTCGAACGGAATCAAGTTTGGGAACTTGTTCCCAAGCCCATTGATCATCCGGTCATTGGCACCCGATGGGTATTCCGAAACAAATTGAATGAGAATGTTTAGTGACTCGTAATAAGGCTCGACTCGTAGTTCAAGGATACAATCAAGAAGAAGGTATCGACTACGATGAGACTTATGTCCCAGTTGCGAGATTAGAATCCATTCGCATGTTATGTGCATTTGCATGTTTTCATAATTTTAAGTTATTTCAAATGGATGTCAAAAGCGCATTTTTAAATGGTTTTATAAAAGAAGTTTATGTAGCTCAACCTCCCGGTTTTACTGATTTTAAATTTCCTGAATATGTTTTCAAGTTGAAGAAAGTCTTATACGGTTTGAAACAAGCCCCTCGTGCTTGGTACGATCGTCTAAGCTCTTTTCTACTTGATAACGGTTTTTCAAAGAGAAAGGTTGACACTACATTATTTATAAAATCTTTGAATAATAATATTCTTTTGATTCAAGTCTATGGAGATGATATTATTTTTGGATCTACTGATGAATCTCTTTGTCAAGAATTTTCAAAGTGTATGCAGAATGAATTTGAGATGAGCATGATGGGAGAGATGAAATTCTTTCTCGGACTGCAAATCAAACAAACCAACAATAGAACGTTCATAAATCAAACGAAGTACACAAAGGATCTGTTAAAGAAGTTCGACATGGAAGCAGCAAAGCCACTTAGTACTCCAATGGCGACCTCAACCAAACTTGATATTGATGAACAAGACAAACCCGTCGACATACGTAAGTATCGAGGTATGATTGGTAGCTTACTATATTTAACTGCTAGTCGACCAGACATTATGTTTAGTGTTTGCTTATGTGCACGCTTTCAAGCTAATCCTAAGGAATCACATTTGTGCGCAGTTAAGCGTATCTTTCGATACCTTAAAGGCACCTCTTCTGTCGGCTTATGGTATCCCAAAACCGCGTCATTTGACCTAACCGGTTATTCTGATGCTGATTTTGCCGGATGCAAAGTAGATAGAAAAAGCACTAGCGGCACATGTCATTTCCTAGGAAAAGCTCTAGTCTCTTGGTTTAGTAAGAAGCAAAATTCTGTTGCATTATCAACAACCGAGGCTGAGTATATCGTCGCAGGACGTTGTTGTGCACAAATTTTGTGGATGAAACAAACTTTAGAAGACTATGGATTGCATTTTACACACATACCCATTTTCTGTGACAACACTAGTTCTATTAATTTGACTAAGAATCCAGTATGTCACTCTCGTACTAAACATATCGAGATTAGACATCATTTTCTTAGAGATCATCAACAAAATGGAGATATAGATCTTGTATACATAGACACAGAATCAATTAGCTGACATACTCACAAAACCTCTAGCGGAAGATCGTTTCAATTATTTACGTCGAGAATTAGGAATTTTAGATATCAATAATATTAATTAATTTTGTTTTATTAATTAATTTATTCGATACTCAAAAATTGTTTCGAGACAAGCCTAAAAAGAGTCTGTTTGTCACCACGACTACGGTCGAAGCGAAGCGGTACTTAAGAGTTCCCCGGTGAACCTCCGTTAGCTGGGACAGTACTCCTACAGCTAATCTGAGACAGATGCTGAGTAAAGAATATTAATTTATAAAATAATATTAATTATATTAGTTTGAGATTTAAAATTACTAAGCTCTGAATTAAACATTTGAAACGAACTAATGAAAAAGATGTGGCCTCATTGTTATTTTTCTTACACATATATAGCCAGGCAACCCTTGGCGAATTCGGCCCGAGTTCGGTCCGAATTCGGCCAGAGTTCGGCTGGGTATATATATGTACCAGCCAGAACCCGAGGCCCCCATCTTCTTCATTCTTCCAAACTACATCAAACAGCAGCAGCAGCGTCCCAAAACCCTAGCTCTTCTCCACCCTTGTTCTTCCAATCCGCGTGGAGATCTTCGTCCAAACTTTGGGTTCGTGCGGAAATTTTCGTCCCCTACAACATATCCAATTCTCGGAAGGTATAATTCCTTCTCTCCTCCACTTTCCAATTATTAGGGTTTCTAGATTTTGGGATAGAATGCCTAAGGGATTCAATCCTTTCAAGAGGAAGAAGACCAAGACCAATGCCAGTGAAGAGGCATCGTCTTCGGATCCACATACGGATTCCCTCTTTTCTCCGGTCCAATCGGATGACGGTACATCGGACGAGTTTTACTTCAAAACTTCCGACCAAGCCCTATTGTGGTATGTCGATTTCATTATGCGTACTATTTGCACCGGATCTCCGATCAAGTGGACTGTCTTTTCCGACCACCGTCCTTACTTTGAGGCATTAGGGTTACAACACTTTGTTTCTTTACAATTCCCTATAGCTACTAATGCCATTAGATTATTTTACTGTAATTTCGTGTTAGACACTTTTACCGCGAGAACTCGTGTCGGCGGGATAGATATCGAGTTTACTGATGAAACGTTAGCGAAAATCCTTGGTATTCCAAATGAAGGTGCCCCGCTCGATGACATCACTGATTTCGATTTCCCCGATGGTACGACTCTCGTTAGTTTCAAGAATGAGCTTTGTGCGCCCGCACGTGCTCGTCCTGGAAAGTTCAAAGCCAATAACTTGAACTTGTTTAACTACGAATTACATCGCATCATCTATTCCACTTTACTTCCAAAATCCACTTCCAAAGATGATGTCACTGCACTTGAGCTCTCTGCTCTATATCATATTCTTAAGGGGATTCCTTTTTCTGCCCCTAAGACTATCATTCAGATGATGGGTAGATGTCGCGGAAGAGACCGCAACCTCTCTTATGCGATGATCATCCCACGCATCTTTCAGAGATTCGATATTGACTTATCCACTTGTGCTCTTGACCCTGAGCCCAAGTTCCTCAAACTCTCTCGTCACAGCATTGCCACTGTTCCTCCACCTACTGCACCTGCTCCTCCTGCACCTACTCCCACAGCACCTGGTCCTCCTCACTCCTACCCTATGACATTTGAGGGTATTCATCAGCACCTATCAGATCTGCAGTCATTCTATGTTGACACTTCCAGGGAACGTGAGTTCCGTGACGTGACTCGGTTCCAGGCTATTGCCAACTCCTTCGCCGATCTGAGATTTGCGCAGACGGGTCACTCAGCTAGCTCTCTACCTCGAGACCCTTCTGTTTCTGGCTACCGCGTTGATGATGAGGCGGTCCACTCTCTGTTCCAGCCAGGAAACGCTTACGATTGGTATCGTACTTCTGGTGCCACTCCTCATACTTCTGGAGCTGGTCCATCTGGACATGCTGGCGCTGCAGCCGATGATGATGATGATGAGGATGATGATTTTTGAGATGTTATTCTTATTGAGACTGATATTTGTCTTATGTTTACTTTGAAATGCTCTGACATTCCAAGATATTATCAGTACTCTTATTTTTTTTATCTGCGACTCATCATAGACATGTTTTTATTATGCCTCAGTTTGGCATAAGTTTCACTTAGTTTATTATTTCAGCATTTTATTTGTTTTAGCTTTACTATAGCATTATTACTCTTTATGCTTCCATTTAAACTGCCTGTGACAAATACCATGCCTGTGTTGTCTATTCAATATTTTTTTACTGTTTATACCATGCATGTGATGAATGTTTTATATATATTTCTTGTGTTTCTTCCTATTTAACATCTTCATGAATGCAGGTTATGAACAATTTTTGTTTTCTCTGGTATTACACATTTTTGAATTGATTCATACTTAGATGTTATATCGGCAAAGTTTGTCAATTATCAAAATGGGGGAGATTGTTGGTCCATTGGTCATGGTCAAACCTGATTTTAATAATTGATCAAACTCTGTCTCGATATAAATGCAAGGCAATTCAGATGTTTACCTACGACGTTTTGGACACTGCTCAACGATGGATATTTACTATGTTCAAGACGAAGCTGTTCCGAAGCTGTTTGCCAATTCAAATGTATTTTCGTCAAAGCAATGTAATTTTTCATTTTATTGAGTTTAGGAATACATTGTACACCAAGTCGTACTGGCAAATAGGCTGTCCGAAATCGTTTTTCAAAATCACCCTATCCTTTTTAAACATGACCTATATTTTTGAAAAACACCTATTTTACAAAAAGCTTCTGAAAGACTTTTCAAAAAGCCAAAATGATTTTTCTCAAAAACAACTGGCAGAACCCTAGCAGAACTCGGCCAGAGTTCGGCCAAGTTGAACGTTAGTGAACGTTTAATTTTGAACTTGGTCACCCTTCAGTTGCGGTTTGTTACAAAGAGCTCTGTCAGAGTTCTGCCCGAATTCTGTCAGAATTCTGTCTTTGGAAAAACTATAAATAGAGAAGGATTTCGATCATTTCAAATCACCAATTCACTTTCAATCTCTTCTCTTCTAAAGCTTATATTTTCTCCAAAGAGTTCTCAAAAGCTTACATTTTCAAATCCCAAGCCAGTTACAATCCTCTAGTCGATTTGCCAGTGCGGTACGGTCTAGAAGTTTCAGAGCGGTTGTAATCAGAGGCTTGATTGAAGAAACAACTCTTCACAATTGAAGTTGCTCGAGTTCTTCGTATCAAAGCTCGCGTCTGTAGAAGTTGCAAGGACTTCGTATGAAAACTTGCGGAATTTTCCAATAGTGGATTCAACTGGAAGCTAGAGTTCTTCCGACTGGACTAGTCCTCACAAGAGGGAAACCATTATAAATCTCGGTGTTTGCGTTTGCCTTCTGATCACTTTTTCATTACTGTCATTTACTTTGTGATTATTTTTATATCTGTGATCTAACTGCTAACGAGATTTTTAATTAGCAATATTCCGCTGCCTACTCTATTCCCCCCCCCCCTCTAGAGTATTCTGCTTTATGATTTCGTTCCTACACAGTCCTTGTTGACTTGCCCAGTCAACTGATAGGTGAGTTTGGTGGTTCAGTTATTAACTTAATAAGTTTGCTCAGTCCCTATTATATAGGTCAGTCCTATAATGCTTTGCATCAGTCGAACCCCTCCTATCCTTGTATCAGTCCTATACAGGGGACATATAGGTACATCAAATGACTGATATGAAGGGGCTTTGATACTTTGATGTGAGTATCAATGTGTGTGTGTGTGTGTGTGTGCGCGTGTGGGTGTGATAGCCAATTGGATAGGTCTTTGTGTTTAACATTTGTTCAGTACATCTTTTAAACTGTATCATCCGTGTGTGTGTGAGTGCGGTTAAGGGAAGGCAGGTAGGAGCCTTCCATAGGTTGAGATGGGGTATGATGTGGGGCTTGATAGGGAGAATGGGAGCAGAGCAACAGCAGTTGCAGCTGCTTGGAAGCAGCAGTACAAGAGCAGGGAAGGGAAATGTATATGGGGGATTGTTGCGTGATAGAGGGTTAGAGGGATAAGGAGTCTTGTTGGTAAGTGTTACCATATCTACTTATGTATGCATCAGTTGGGTTAAGAAGAGTGACAATGTGTGTATATGTGTGAAGTGATCTTGATAGCTAGCTATAGAGGGATACTTAGATAGTAGATGGATACAATTAGTATAGACAGTGAATGAGAAGGAGGGGAATAGGAAGCTTGGTGGTAGCAGTAGTGGCTGCTTTGTTCAAGCAGCAGTATGAAGCAGGGCACAATGGCAGCAGGTATTTTTGTATATGAAAGGGGTATGGCATATGAATTGGGGGGGAAAACTGATATGGGATTTTGGCATCAGATATATAGGGGTTTGCCTATATCAGTTGAATAGGATATCTAATGGTTCAGTCCTATGCAAGTTAGGGGGGGGGGGTGGTACTTGGTTTAGACTTTGTATCTATGAAAATTTCAGTCCCTCTCCTTTTCTCTGTTTTAGTCTCATGCTCCCGTGACCTTTCCACACTGGATCTGTTAATGTTTTTGTATCAGTCATAAAGAGTGGGAGTGATGTGTATACCTGTAAGTGTGGTGTCCTATGGAGTATCTATATGTGTGTGTTGCCTAACTTGTGTGTGGGTGTGAGGGAGATAGGTATACAGTTAGAGTGATAAGGTAGTGTGATAGGAATGTGGCTATGGATATTGGTATATGGGTAGAGTATGAGTAAGAAATTTGGTACACAAGTATTTGTATACAAGTATAGCATGAATACCTTGATACATAGGGATATAGGAATATAGGGGTATGGGTTAGTAGAGTGTGGTATGTTATAGTAAACAATGTAAGGGGAAATAAGTAAGGTATTCCAATTGATATTACCTATAGCTATCTAAATATGTATAAATGAGCTAGGATATGGGTATGGACCTAGAAGCCTAGACTAGGCCTAGTTTGACCTAGCCTAGCAAGGTACGGCCTAGTATTGACCTAATTTGACTTCCATGACCTAGAAAAGGCATAGAAGCATATCATTAACACATCTAAATATATTGTTTACTCTAGAACACCAAATAACTCTGTATATCTCATATATAGGTCCTCGTGATTCCATTTTGGGTACCGATCCATTTTTACTGCTCAGGACGACAGACGAGTACATTCTCTGATAGTTTTCATTTATTTGATAATTATTATGATTCAGCTTCTAGTATGGTATTACCTGATTCTCTGTCACGACACGGATTGGTATTGTGGATTCATTTCATGCGACACGTAATATACTTGTTTGGCCTCCATTTGTGGAATCACCCATTGGAACCACCTACTGGAAATACCTACTGGCATCACTTACATTTTGGTTGGACTTGTACTCGATTTACGTGTCGGGATATGAATTCACGGGTATTTGTCGGACGGAAAAATACTCGAGTAGACATGTAAACATTCACAATCGTGCTGGAACCACCCCTACTAGTATTATCTGGAAAGATAGCCGTCACACGCTTGCCAAGAGTGCGATATGTCCCCTAGCCGTTTACATGTCGAAAGCGGTATTTCAAAATACACTGGTTTAGTGTCTTCTACTGGATTCACATTTGACTCACATTATACTGGCTGGAGTCACATCATACCTGTTCTGACCTAGTTATCTTTATTTACAGTCTTCATTACCATGATCTTCTGATTCACCATATTTACTCCCCTTGTACTTTAGTTCAGTGTTGCCTAATTCGCCAACCCCCCTATGTCCCACGAATTGGGACGAACGATCCCGAAAGGGGTACGTTCGCGACCCAGATCGCTAAACTTTGCGACCCAAATAACGACCCCAAATAGCGTACCGAATAAGCCTACCCCCACCGCACCGCGTACTGAATAAGCTTAATCATTTTTATTTTATTTTTATATAGTGTATACTTCTATATAATTGTATATGGTACAAAAGACGACGTAGATAAAAACGAACAACGATCCCAAATAGCATACCGAATAAGGCTACCCCCACCGTACTGTATACCGGCTGAGGTACCGTACCGCATACACGTACCCGTATCACGTACCAAAGCGACCCACGATCCTGGTAATATTGCTTTAGTTAGCTGTTATTCTATTTCATTCCTTACTCATTATATTATGTTCATCAAGTATTACTTGCTATAATTGTATTATAGTCTTCGTTATTTAATTGGAACTGCTAGAGGAGATGTGCTCGTTCCATCCTAACTGCATATATTTTTCAGATGATTGTTCGGAGGATTTGTGTCCCACGTACTACGGATCTGAAGAGGGAATAGCAACCGTGGGTCCTGATTCTTAGGAGTGATTTCGATAGACCTATTTACTAGTTTTAGCCTTGTGTTAGATTCACTATTAGAACTCTTGGCATGTAAATGTAATAGAGATTTTGTTATTACATAGAGACTTGGATTTTGTTATTGTGTTAGAGTTGTTGATGTTTGAGATTTTGTAGTTAATTAGACTTCTTTGATATCTTATCGTGCTTTAGATTGTGAGTGAGTATTTACCATTATCATTATACTTTGTCCTCTATTTGGAGTTCAGATATATGACAAGTACATTATATTATTGTGTGAGATAGTGATTTAGGCAGCATTCTACCGCCGATGCTGAGACGTAGGCTGGGCGCTGTCACGCACTCGTGGCCTTATACCGGGTGTGGGTCGTGACAGATCCACTTTCTAGATTGAGCTGTCCAGATCATGGTTCTTTTGCAATCCTAGTTCGAATGGTTTGCGATATGTACTGACAAAATTGACGATCCAATAACTTAAGAGAAAGCATGTAGTTGCCTGAGGCTTGTAGATATTACAAGAAATATTGGATGGAAAGAAACTCTTGAGATGGAGAATCCAAGATCCTAGTGGTCGTCCATGTCTTTGCTCCCATTAGAGTGCTCTCGAGAGGGAAAGTAGGAAATATATGGCTTTTCCCTGGTGAGGGAAAGAAGAAATGTATTTGTTGTAGAATATGAAGTAGGAAAGGAGTCGTGGGTGATGCGGGATGGATGCGAATTAAAAAAAAAACAGCAAATTTAATTGGATTAAAGCAAGTCTCACTTAACTCTTTGCTAATTAACAAACACTTTCTAGATTGTCCAAATTAATGAGTATATTAGGCAAGACATCATAACTAGCATGTAAACCCTTAGAATTTTACAAGAAATTGAATCGAATTACCACTAAATTCGGATAGTTCTTTATTAAATAAATAGGTTGATAACTACAAATTCCATTTTCTTTGATTTTTGTAGGGGCACTCAAATTACAGGTGGATCAGTAGTTTATTGATAGTATATTGGATGATGGATGCAGTAATCATACTTACTTGATTTTGAATGAGGAGGGAGACTGGAATCGGGATGTCGAGGGATTACCCGAGGGAAGGCCGCTGCTGCTCTGGGCTGCTTCTGTGCTACTGCTGCTGCTGCCGCTGCTTCTATGACTGCTGCTACTGCAGCTGAACTACTGTTGCTGTTGTTACTAGGTCTGCTACAGCTGCTGCTACTACAGGGTCTGCTTCGGGAGGAGAGTAGTAGGGGGGGGTCAAGAATAAGAGGGGTAACAGAGGAGATATTAGGCCATCACAGCCATGAGGAAGTGGAGTTCATCAATAGTAAAATTTTCATTTCAGTCATTCATTGTTCAAAGAGAACATTCTGCCCTTCTTTAAATAGGTTACTCTTCCACAACAAACTAACTAACAAACTAACAACTTTAACTCAACAACTACACAGCCACCTCCTAAGGAATGGATAAAAATAACAAAAAAAAAAACTGAATTTGATTTGATTTGATCCATTCAAATGTCCTAATCAATTCTCCCGGGGTGAAAGAAATTCGACTTTGACGAATAACTCCCATAGCTACAGTCATGGTACTATGGCTCAAATGCTAATACATAATGAGGCCGTACGCGTCATCGTCTACGTTGGTATGTCTTCGTAATTAGGGGCCTGAGGTCCTCATCAATTCTCCCGGGATGAAAAGAATTCGACACTGATGAGTGACTCCAGTGGCTACTGTTGTAGTACTCTAGTAAATCTGGATCAAGCTGCTGCAGTTACTCCCGTGTAATCCACGAGTCATCAGATTCCGGACGACCTTTCCATCGAACCAAGTATCGTTGACAACTACCATCCCTAGTAGAGATGATCTGATCATCCAATATTCTATCAATATGATCTGCTGATTGGAAGCATGAGAGTGAGGGTAGTGGTGGGGAACTCTCTGGTATAGACTTAATTGTAAGGTCATTTGAATCCATAAATGGATTTTTTGGACTAATTGAGGGATCTTTGTAAGCCATCAGATCCTCAATATTAAATATAGAACTGATCCTGAATCCAGGTGGTAAATCAATGAAGTATGCATTCGGTCCAATTCTCTGCAAAATTCTAAATGGTCCTGCACTGCGAGCCTGTAATTTCTTAACGGATACTGGAGGAAACCGCTTCGGTCTAATCTGAACCATAACATAATCACCAATTTGGAACTCAAGAATTTTTTTGTGTTTATCAGCAGAAGACTTATATTGAACATTACTTAATTCAATAAATTTTGTTGATTTCTTTATGCAAATTATGAACATGTTCGACAAATTCAAATACAGAATCAGAAACCCTAGAATGCTGGGACATGAAATGAGATCTATGGGCCTAATTGGTTTGAACCCATGCACAACCTGAAATGGACTCGTACCTATGTACCTATTAACTGAACAGTTACATACAAACTCGGCTATATGTAAAATGAGATCCAAATTCCTGATATTTTCCCTAACCAAGCAACGTAGAAGATTCCCTAAACCCCTATTAACTACCTCAGTCTGGGGATGATAAGCTGTGGAAAAGGTCAACTTTGTTCCCATCAAGTGCCATAAGGTTTTCCAAAAAATAGCTTTGAAACTTAACGTCCATGTTGGAAACAATTGTTTTTGGTAACCCATGCAATTTAACGAGTTTATCGAAATAAATTCTAGCAATTTTGGAAGCGTCTAGCGTTTTAGAACATAGCATGAAGTGACCCATCTTCGAAAAGCGGTCTACTAACACAAAGATGGAATCGTGTTTCCTAAGAGTCTTCGGTAGACCTAGCACAAAATCCATACTGACATCTATCCATGAGCGGTTAGATACAGGAAGCGGAGTGTACAAGCTTGTATTTTGTTTTTGTTGCTTAGCTTATTGACAAGTACGACACTGAGTAACGAGTTTTGCAACATTTCTTTTGACACTAGGCCAATAAAATTGATCCCCAACAGCTTATATAGTTTTATTTCGTCCAAATTGACCGGACAAACCACCTGCATGTAATTTCCACACCAAAAAAAATCCCTTAATGACATATTTGGGATACATAGTTTGCTAAATCGAAATAAATAACCATCTGTCAATAGAAAGCCATCTATCTCGCGAGTCAACCCATCTCTTAAAAGTATATAAATATCACCAAAATCTGGGCACGACTCATGCTCCTCTTTGGCCTTTTCAAAGCCAACAACTTCAGCAATCATGCCAGACAGTACAACTATACGTCTGCTAAGCACATTCGTCGCTTTGTTCTTAACTCTTGCCTTATGTTTTAATACGTAAGTATATTCTTGCAAGAACTCAACCCACTTACCGTGTCTAGCGTTCAATTTCTTCTGGGAGTTAAGGTATCTCAAACCCTCGTGACCAGAATAGATAACGAATTCTTGCGGTAGTAAATAATGTCGCCAATGGCGAAGGGGCTGAATGACCGCATAAAACTCTTTATCGTAGGTGGAGTAGCGCTGCCTGGCCTCGTTTAATTTTTCGCTAAAGAAAGCTACCGGATGTCCCTCTTGGGCCAAGACCCTACCTATGCCTATGCCAGACGTATCACATGCAACCTCAAACACTTTCGAAAAATCAGGAAGGCGCATAACATCACGTCCCGGGTCCGAAGAACCGATCGTCCTCGCTAAGGCGTGATGCGGCACGAGCCTAGGTTGCGCTCGTGTAAGGCGGGTTCCATAACGGCCGATTTTAGCAGCTTGCGACGAGGTCGTCACATTGAAGTCCCAATTAGAGATGTTGAATAACACAAAGACAAAATGATGATCTTTATTGATATTGGAAATAAGATTACAAGGGCGCGAAGCCAAGATTACAAGTCATTCAAGCTCACTTTCTCTCTGAATACAATACTCAACTCTTTCTCTCTCTTCTCTCAATTACAATCGCTCATGTCCGAATGCTTACAACTTTACTGGTACTTCAGAAGGCGTTGTCCATACATTATTCTCCATACAGGTGAAGTCCTCAACGTGGTCGCATGCCTAGAAACGCCAAGGAACTCCATGTCTCACTGCGTCCAAGCGAGCTCCACCTCGACGAGTACCTGTAACCTGTGCATGAAAACTTTTGGGTGGTCAGTACACAACCGTACTGGTGGTGTGAGCTCCTCGTCCACTAATACAAAACCAATATTTTTATTTAGTTAGTGCAACTACTCTATTAATTGTCTTTCTATTCTTGTCTTAGGATCAAGTTTATACTTAGACACCTAGCCTATTCGTGTTGCAACCAACGTGATCGTACTATCATTTCTTTGAAACCGTGCTACAAAACCCAATCGTGTAAACGTCGTGGCCGTGCCATAAGACCCAATTGTGTGACACATCGTGGCCGTGGCCCGCAACATGGTGTATTCCATTCATACTTTTTTTTTACAGTCTTTCTTGTTTCAACCTACAAACACTTCTTTACTCAATCTAAGGCATGCATGCGGATCGCCACTATTATACCGACTCATCTATATGAAAGGTCACTAGCAATGTCAAGCAATACCCGAACTTATGCGTACGATGATCGTTCGCGTGCGAGGTGCGAGCTCCATCGAACGTCCCGCAGCCTGTATTGTAACGCCTACTTCAGATTCAAGTCGCACCGTCGCTGAAGGTCGTAGAATACCGATAATTCCTCCTAGGCCGACATGAACCCGGTGTCCCGACAGTCGTTCGAGGATCCAAACCTTGTGCACAAGTTGTCCAATGACCATGCAAGACTCAACTTGATTTACCATTCTCAGTATCATTTATCATTCTTTACTTCTAATTCTTTTACGCAACTCCCTCAAACTAGGGATTGCCTCGACGACAACCGATCGCGATAACTTTCCATGTTTTCATACTCACTTTTTGACTCAAATCCAGGAACGACTATTTAATAGCCCTTCTGCTCAACTTGACCAATTTGTATTCCGTACAGTGCACTTAACCGAGTCGTACTCTATATGACAAGCCTTGAAATCGTGGAACTGTGTGGCTATACCTATCCATTGGACCGTGGGACATTACTTGAATTAGCCGTGTTTCGTACCTTAATCCAACTATTTTTCGTGCGACACTGTTACCCAAGTCGTATTTTATATGACAAGCCTTGAGGCCGTGAGAACGTGCGCGTGCTCAACTTTGAACAATTGTGTTCTTTGAGTGTCATAATCGTGCCATCTTCCATAGGACCGACAGTGAGACCATGGGACGTATTTGCTGTGCAAAGAAGTGGAATCATGGGGACGTGCCTGCTACGACATCAAGTCGATAGCCCGTGGCATAACTTTGCCTGACTCAATATGTGGGGTGAAAAGACCAAGTGTCAGCTTTGAAAATCATCGTTGAGAACATCTAAGCAACATTATGACACTTATTCCATGTTCTACACACATACTCGACTCAATGAGATTATTTCCTTAGCTATGTGAATTTCTCTCTCTTATTATCAAGTCTATTTAGTGCATTGAAAATTTTCTTTTATTAGTGTGAAGGCCAAGCTGAGGCAAGTTCACCAAAGCCATCCACCTGAGCGAGGACTTGTCTCGACCGAGCGGAACTTCGAGCAAGCCGTTGCATGGCTAAGTCCAAACACCGTTGCGTTTCGATTCCTCCGGTTGAACTGAGTGGGACGGGACACTATATAATACACCACTCGGAACAAGTTTCGTTCTCGAAACTTACTGAGTACACACTCATCAACTTATCACTTGATTCAACATTCAATGATTTTCGCACACACTCCTATGGGTTTCTTCAATCCGAGCAATGCTCGTGCCTTGGTTATTATTTTTTACATCGATCAACTATATATCAAACTTGGGATAACTTATACTTGTCGCGAACACAAACAACTTAGTTCTAGGACAAACCACCCGATCAATCAACATTCAAGTTCATTTCCAATCCAACGATCGCACTACCATCAATATTTTTCTTTGAAACACGATTTCAAAATCCTTGATAGCTTTCGTTCCTTTAGTCTCACTTGAATTCAACGTATCACTTAGTTAGATCGTGTACGTATTTAGGACGTCCCCGAAATACATACATTTCAACCAAGCCTCGTGATAGAGAATCCTCCATTACCACCCATCGGATCGTGCACATATTGAAGGCATTCCCGAAATATATATATTTTAGCCAAGCCTCGTAAGTGGTGTCTCCACATAATTGAATCGTTCTATCCACCAATACCAATATCAAATCCTATAATTCCTCAAGATTTTTCAAGAATACTTCAGCAACTCTCACTAGGGTCGTTCGCACAATTTCTCTCTCTTCTACAGGGACGTCTGCCTAACCGCTAGGCTAACTCACCAAGGCTGAAGTCAAAGTCATGCACATTCCGTGCAACCAATATCGATACTCACCCCCCAATTCTAAGGTCAAATCGTAGTCGACAGTACATGGTCTTCCTACCCGAAGCTCGCATCACTCCAATTTCTAAACTTCGAGCATAGATTTCTCCTATCCACACTTGTAACGTTTAGTCCAAGGGGTCAAAGTTGTAATGTCCCGCTCCGCACGGTACATTATGATGAGTCGTTGACTCGAAGAGTTACGTTGGCCAAAGGTAAGCCTTGAGTCGATTGGAAACTATGAATCAAATCGATGCAAAGGATAAGTCCCGTTTGAGCAAGTGTTGATTTTAGTTGGTGTGCAGACTATGCTTTTACGCTGGATTACGGATTGTGGCATGGGCGCGGTAGGCTGAATCAGTCGAGTAGTTCAACGGAATGGCTAAGTCAGGAGAATTAGCTATGCGACCAAGTTATGCAAATCGAGCCGCATCAACTCGGCAGAACGACAAGGCGTATCGGCTTAAGGTGGACGGGTTCTTGACTCTCTCTCCCTATTCCTTCACGTCTAATAAAATATATCCTTGTATGCGTGCGTAAGTTACCATTAAGTAAGCGAGCGTGGCTCGAACGGTTACAGGTCTAAGTATATGTTGAACATTAAGATAGAACATTGAACATTGAACAATTGAAGCGACGTGCATCAAGTGTACGGGTCGCGGTAGGGCGGTGGTGGTAGGACATTGCAAGACAATATCGAGATGTGCACCACGTACACGGCTCCGAGAACATTGAACACTAAGTCTAGAACATTGATTATGGCGTTAAGCGTGCCCTCGTGCACGAAAGCTACGAAGTGACTAAGTAACAACAGAACCACGGTTATGTGAAAAAACTATGAATGGAACGCGTTGAGTATGAGTACGAGATGTCTAAGCCGTTGGACGTCGTGCATCAATACGGATGTGTTGGGGCATAATGCCGAAAGGACTTAAGAAAGAGATTATGGATTATGTTTATGAAACGTGAGATTGGTTGGAATGTACGATTGGTATGCTATGGCGCGTATTGCATGGTCAATGGACTCGGATGGCCCGTGCACGGGTGCGGCTTCCCTCGGACGGTTACGACCGGGGCACCGGGACCGTTTGGCCTAGGCGGGAATTATGTATGGTATTTATAGTGCACATCATTCGGGCGGTTTGCGACCGGCCAGTGTTGTGATAAGTATGATATCAGTAAGTTTGGGATCCTTCGGATATTGGGCTCGCAACCCGTATCAAAGTGATCATAGGCTTACACATAAGAGATGCCAAGTCCATTACGGTGCGAAACATCGTGACCTTCATATAGATAGGGCTGGTGGGCTGAGATTAGAGTTGGGTGCAGGCGCAGGGCCTGCTACCCTTATGCATATGGCTATGTTTATGGTTGGTTGCGTGAATAGTATGATTTCTTATGTTAAGTTCTAACCACTGCAGGCTAGGCAAAAAGGGACGGAGAGGAGCACGCACAATGTTTATATTCATATTATGGCTAACTGTATCTGCCGCAGGGACACGGTATCGGACACATTTATGATAAGTTGCTATGCATGAATATTGCCATTAAACTGATCCTAAGGCTAAATAGAAAGATCACAAATTAAGATGCATGTTTCACTAAATATATTTAGTGTTTGGTTTGGGTGCGAGCGAGTCTTGATCAGTGCGAAGCGAGGACGAAAGCACTAATCCCCCACTAGTTTATGTGCAGGTTCAGCTTATGATTGACTCGGGCGGGGCTTGGCTTGGACGTGCCGAGGCATGGAGTCCTTGGTGTTCAAGAGGAGCTACCGCATAGGCGTTCGGACGTGCAACATGGAGATGTTCGGCCGAAGACTACTTGTTGACTATAAGGAGGTATAATGTATGGAACAATGTAATCCTTTGTGAGCTAGAGAGATCATGAGCGTTGTAACCAATTGGCATATATGTTGGGCTATTCAGAGCCTTTGTAATCTTCAGTTTGTTATCAATAAAAGAGATTCTTATGTTATACTTTGTTTCCTTCCGCTGCTTATGTTATCATTTTGAGATAAACACTATGTGAACCTGTTATCTTGCCTTGCACGAGCGCAACTCCAGGCTCGTGCGGCATCACGCCCCAGCGAGGACGATGATTCGGGTGAAATCTAGCGAGGACGAGCGATTTTCCGGATCGGGGCGTGACAAGTTGGTATCAGAGCGGTTCCATCCTCTGGACCGTGAATGAATCTCTTTGACCCTCAGTTGCTTCGATATCGAAATTCAGTTGACTCTAAGTTGTTTCTGCAACCGCATGGCTCATGGATCTGCTCGACGCTACATTGGATGTTCCATACAATAAGTCTATATTAAGTGCGTGCGTCTGCCACAAGTATGTCGTGACTATCACGCTATCTCCGAGTGCCATCGGAGAATGTTGGTTGCACGAAGTGCAACAAGTTATGGAATGTTGGTCGCACGAAGTGCAACGAATACGGTGATGTTGGTTGCATGAAGTGCAATGATATACGTATTGTTGATCGCACGAAATGCGAGAAGTTATGTGTTGTTGGCTGCACGAAGTGCAATGAGCCAATATATGAGGCGATGCGTGTTACGTGGCTATGCGAATGGTTATGTGTTGTTGGTTGCACGGAGTGCAGCAAGTCGTGAATCGTTCGTTGCATCAGTGCAACGAGTCGACATGGTAGGATACGTGTTGTATGGCTATGCGTATGGATAGCAATATGTCGAACGGAATTGTGACCTTAAGTATCGAGAGTAAATTGTTGCACGAGTTGTAAAGAGTAAGCTTGGAAAATCGCGGATGCGATAATAACGAGTCGATGTTGGTCGCTAAGTTGAGTTGAGTAGGCGAACATGTATGTTGGCCGAATGTCACGTTGAGCTTCAAATAAGCGAATGTTGCGTGTGTGATCGATATGATTGCCAAGGTACGGTTAGATAAAATGTATGTCGAACTTGAGCGAACGATAGGGCATGTTGGTCCAGTTGTTGTGCCAACTTAAGTAAGAAGAACGCTAGAGCTGGGATCGAGAAAGATCGCCACACAGGATAGTTGATTGGAAAATAGATGTCGGACCTATGCTGAGTGTGATGTCAAGTAATGACTCGATTTCGAGTGGTATATGCAATACCACTTGTGCGAGCAAGTGTAGCAAAGTATTGTATCGATAACAATAGGCTCGATCCTGAGTGGTATATGGAATACCACTTAGCGATAAGCTATGTTAAGCTATTTGGTGACTTGCATAGATTTCGTCGAGACGATTATGTTGTTACGATATGTTTGTCCTCAACGGACGAAGTAGTACCGAGACTCGAGTGGGAATGATTTGATAGAAGTCGGTGCAAGTATGTCTTGATGAATTGAGTTGAACGATTATGCGCGAGTCGTATGCATAGATAATACGTCGAACGAAGATTCAGTATAAGTCGAACGATAGACGGAGCATATGCGAAGGAATGTTACGTTGAGGAAATAGTCGACCCGGTCGAATGTACGTGAGTTAGTACGAAGGCTTGTTCAGAACGTGTTGAGTAGGTACGAAGAAATTGTACGAACGAAATTGAGTTAGCGCGAGGAGTCGGTAGCACGATTTTGGAAGTGTGAGTTAGGGATACGAGAATGAATATGTGAATTGGTAATTGTGTTGCGATTATGGTAGTTAGTTATAACGGAATGAATCTGGATGTGTGCAAGACTTGATTCGTATTCGAGTTCGGATGATAACGGTGATTGCAACGAATTGGAGCTTATGAGAGACGAAGATGTTCAAGTTATGCATACCGACGATGGTATTGAGGCGTATCAAAGACGATATGCAATAACTCGAGGATACTCTGATCGAATGAACGAAAATTATGTTGAGCATTGTTGTTGGATGAATAGGATGCAAGTTAAATTATGGCAATTGGGATGATAACGGTAGGAGTACTTCGGAAAATTTAAGAGTGGATGGATGTTACTTGGATGAAAACGAAAGTGCCTGATTGTTTCGAGGATAACCACAATGTTGACATTCTTGTCTTATGCGAGGGCAACTCCAGCATCGCACATGCGTCACGCCAAATTATGATGATCATTCCGCGTGAGCACTGGTATGGTGATCCATCCACCGGAGATTGTTGAACTTACAAGGCGTGGCAAATTGGATTTAGACTTGTGGTTTGATGCGAAAGTTGTTCGAGGATGGTTTTGATGAGTATGGAATGTGTCAAACTATGATCACGAATAGGTAAACTCGGACTTGAGACGAGTAGATGTCATACGACTAGCAAAAAATAGTCGACGGTAATGCAGGAGTGATTCGAGTAGTGACGGCACGCAATGTGAATAAGTGATTCGAGTAGTAACGGCGCATCAGTTGTGCGAAGGGATAGATAAACTATGGATTGGTGAATTATGTCGGATATGATAAAAGTCTCGTAGGGATTGTCGGGAATTGATTTGGCTCCGCAATAGGATATAGCATGGTTTGTTGTAACTGTCCCTCGTTGATGATCTTCAATTATCGAGCGTAGTTTCGGGGCAGCTGACCCTAGAAGACTTGACCGCCAAATCAAGTGAATGTGGGAAACCGTAGGACGACCCTAAAGAAGTCGTATGAGAAATTACGTCGACGATGAAGGATGATGTAGTGCATGTCGAGGATAAGTCTAAGCGAGTGAGTATCGTGTTTCGAAAGTTAGCGAGTAGCCTTCGACTAGAACGATATGGTCAGAAAAGGAAAGTTTTGATCGATCGAATAAGTATGCAAATAGACTTGGTTGGTCGATGATCGAATAGATGTTGAGGAACGTACTTAGCATAGGGATGCGGTAAGACGATTGCAAGAATTCTGCAGTGCGCGAGAACGACGGATAGTAGAACGATCCTAAGAGTTATGTCGTAGATCGGTTTGAGTAACGGTTAGGCTATGTGTGTTTAGCGCGCTATCTATGTTACGAAACGAACTAGTCGGGATTGATTCGAGAATTGAGTAAAGGATTCGTACTCGGTCGAGAATAGGAGATGGACGTATCGTAAGATACCTTGGGTCAAAAAGATTATTGCCTTTGAGCATCGTAGACTCAAGTGGACCTCTTGTGTCGGAAGAGATTAAGCATGATGTCTGGATAAGTTACCTAGCGGGGGTAGCCTCAGACCCGATGCGTAGATGGTTCGAGAACGTGGATCATGTTGGAATAGGTGTGTGCGAGACTTAGTACGGATTGTAGGCAAGGAAAGTTGGACATGTTGGACTTAGTCCATGTCATTAAGGCCAAATATTATGAACGATTAAGTGAAAGAACTTGAGTGTACGAGAGATAGAAACGATTGGGGGCGTAGGCGTTGCGGAGAATTGTTGCGATCGGATGCGCAATAACTTGATGCAATGTGAGTGTTAGGTGGCCAACGAGAAACTTATGAGATCGAACTAATAGCTTTGAGTTAAGTATGTGCAGAGATGTTTGGAGGATGATCGTATGTTATGGGATAATGCATACGAGAAGTATTTTGAGAATAGGCGTTAAGATTTGACTAAGTCGAGTACGGAATAATTGGTGCTTAAGGATTTAAGTTGAGCATGTTAGTTGTCCCAATATCCTACAACTGAGCTTGGCTGAAATGCATATATTGGTGGGACGCCTAAAATATGTGTATGATCCAAACTAAGTTGTATGATTCCAACGATAGTAGCACGAGATCGGGAAACGATCTAGTGAGACACTTGGATTAAGTGTTGGTTTTGGTTCGAGGACGAACCTTGTTTTGAGTGGTATATTATGTAATGTCCCGCTCCGCACGGTGCATTATGATGAGTCGTTGACTCGAAGAGTTACGTTGGCCAAAGGTAAGCCTTGAGTCGATTGGAATCTATGAATCGAATCGATGCAAAGGATAAGTCCCGTTTGAGCAAGTGTTGATTTTAGTTGATCTGGTGTGCAGGCTATGCTTTTACGCTGGATTACGGATTGTGGCATGGGCGCGGTAGGCTGAATCAGTCGAGTAGTTCAACGGAATGGCTAAGTCAGGAGAATTAGCTATGCGACCAAGTTATGGAAATCGAGCCGCATCAACTCGGCAGAACGACAAGGCGTATCGGCTTAAGGTGGGCGGGTTCTTGACTCTCTCTCCCTATTCCGTCACGTCTAATAAAATATATCTTTGTATGCGTGCGTAAGTTACCATTAAGTAAGCGAGCGTGGCTCGAACGGTTACGGGTCTAAGTATATGTTGAACATTAAGATAGAACATTGAACATTGAACATTGAACAATTGAAGCGACGTGCATTAAGTGTACGGGTCGCGGTAGGGCGGTAGTGGTAGGACATTGCAAGACAATATCGAGATGTGCACCACGTGCACGGCTCCGAGAACATTGAACACTAAGTCTAGAACATTGATTATGGCGTTAAGCGTGCCCTCGTGCACGAAAGCTACGAAATGACTAAGTAACAACGGAACCACGGTTATGTGAAAAAACTATGAATGGAACGCATTGAGTATGAGTACGAGATGTCTAAGCCGTTGGACGTCGTGCATCAATACGGATGTGTTGGGGCATAACGTCGAAAGGACTTAAGAAAGAGATTATGGATTATGTTTATGGAACGTGAGATTGGTTGGAATGTACGATTGGTATGCTATGGCGCGTATTGCATGGTCAATAGACTCGGATGGCCCGTGCACGGGTGCGGCTTCCCTCGGACGGTTACGACCGGGGCACCGGGATCGTTCGGCATAGGAGGGAATTATGTATGGTATTTATGGTGCACATCATTCGGGCGGTTTGCGACCGGCCAGTGTTGTGATAAGCTATGATATCAATAAGTTTGGGATCCTTCGGATATTGGGCTCGCAACCCGTATCGAAGTGATCATAGGCTTACACATAAGAGATGCCAAGTCCATTACAGTGCGAAATATCGTGACCTTCATATAGATAGGGCCGGTGGGCTGAGATTAGAGTTGGGTGCAGGCGCAGGGCCTGCTACCCTTATGCATATGGCTATGTTTATGGTTGGTTGCGTGAATAGTATGATTTCTTATGTTAAGTTCTAACCACTGCAGGCTAGGCAAAAAGGGACGGAGAGGAGCACGCACTATGTTTATATTCATATTATGGCTAACTGTATCTGCCGCAGGGACACGGTATCGGACACATTTATGATAAGTTGCTATGCATGAATATTGCCATAAAACTGATCCTAAGGCTAAGTAGAAATATCATAAATTAAGATGCATGTTTCACTAAATATATTTAGTGTTTGGTTTGGGTGCGAGCGGGTCTTGATCAGTGCGAAGCGAGGACGAAAGCACTAATCCCCCACTAGTTTATGTGCAGATTTAGCTTATGATTGGCTCGGGGCGGGGCTTGGCTTGGACGTGCCGAGGTATGGAGTCCTTGGTGTTCAAGAGGAGCTACCGCATAGGCGTTCGGACGTGCAACATGGAGATGTTCGGCCGAAGACTACTTGTTGGCTATAAGGAGGCATAATGTATGGAACAATGTAATCCTTTGTGAGCTAGAGAGATCATGAGCGTTGTAGCCAATTGGCATATATGTTGGGCTATTTAGAGCCTTTGTAATCTTCAGTTTGTTATCAATAAAAGAGATTCTTATGTTATACTTTGTTTCCTTCCGCTGCTTATGTTATCAATTTGAGATAAACACTATATGAACCTGTTATTTTGCCGTTCACGAGCGCAACTCCAGGCTCGTGCGGCATAACGCCCCGGCGAGGACGATGATTCGGGTAAAATCTAGCGAGGACGAGCGATTTCCCGGATCGGGGCGTGTTCAACAAAGCCATCCTACTGTAAGTTCTGCTCATCCAATTTCTCGGCATATCAATATCACACGTCCAAACTAGCAATTTGCATAGTCTATCTCTTCAAACATGTTCGATATAATCCACCTTTCCGTCATATCCAAGTCAAGTATACCACGACACGATTTGTCACTAAACCATAATTCTCATATCATATTCCCTAAGTTTAACACAATTCACGTATTCGATCACATGGTCGTCTGGCATAAAAATATGTTATGTCCCAATCTTCCGCAAGTCCGATTATCCACGCTGGACATGAAATCACGATGCCAACGCTCCTGTAGGATAATCGTCCTCATCGGGACGTAACTTTTGCTTTGAGTCTAGACTAATTCATTCTTGATACGCACATTAGATCTACTCAATCCTCAAACTTACTTTATCGTCAATCACAAGTCCAAACAATCCTTGAATTCACCCTCGCATCAAACCACAAGTCAAAATAATCCATTTGCCACGCCCTAATCTCCCGCAAGTTAGATCATCCCCGCCGGACGTGAATCACCATGCCAGCACTCCCGCAGAATGATCACCCTAATCCGACGTGACACATGTGTGAGGCTGGAGTTGCGCTCGCATAACACAAGAACGTCAATATTGTGGTTATTATCGAAACAATCAAAACACTTTCATTTTCATCCAAGTAATATATCAATCCATTCTCAGACATTTCCTCATTTCCTCAAGTCATAATAATTCTTGCATCAATGGTCATCAACTCTGTCAACATAGTCTGACTATCATTTATTCATGTATGCTTCAAGTTCATCTAATCAAGTAATCCAAACATTCATTATTATCAAAATCTCAAGTATAGCATCCATTTGAAGAATAACATTTTACACAATCGTCATTCGTCGAATCAGAGTACCTCCGAGTTATCGCACATAGATCTTTGATACGCCTTAATACCATCGATGATATACATAACCTGACGATCTTCCTTTGCAACGAACTCCGAGTCGTGCAACTGATGCTATCATCCGAACTGGATATACCACAATATCCTTGACATTCAAGATCAAATTCGATCATTATCCCTTGAACTAGTTACATGATCAATTCGTTCAAACCCAAAATTACGTATGTTCATCTGTCTATCTTAAGTCATTAAGCAACATATTTTCTCAAATCGCATCGTTCTATGCTAACTCAAGTCATCAACATCTATCCCAAATCTTTAGAGTCATTCTCCTATCTTCAAATTAAACATTTTCATGCATGCTATCTTTCAATCGTGCTAATATTTAGTATACGATTCATATCGATTCCTCGATTGAGTCATTCGTTCGTTACACCTTAACTTTTCTTGATTCAATCTATCTACTCTTTCCATCAACATTTCATATTCGACACAATCCTAAACCGCAGAGGTGTCGCCTTCTTGTTCGTCTAACTCAAACCTCGCATGAGATATCTATAATCATGACTAACTCCGTCATACTCGTTTCTAAGGCTTTGCACTACTCATGTTGCTTGCTGATAGACCCACCGGCACCCCGATTCTTGGTCGATCAACATCTCCAAGGCTATCCCATACACAACTCAAGGATAAAGTTACTCGATAAACCCTCGAAATGATTATTCGAATAACGATCGATCGCTTTGAATCTCCGTTCGAGCTATTTCTCAAATTTCAAGCACGTTCATCTATATTACATTGACGATAACATAGTCTGATGGCACCCCTATCGAAAGTCATCCTGTATTATATGAATCAAGTCAACTCATTCCTATTTCGAAGATTCGAATTCCGCAGATAACTTGCTATTATCGACGCAAATTTTGGTGTATATGCCCATCCCGACTTAGACAACTGTTCCTTACGTGAAACCATCTTTTGTTCATTCAAATTTTCCTTCGTGAGATTATTCAAAATATATAGACTTATTGTATGGAACATCCCGCGGAACATTGAGAGAGAGCGAACCAACGATATCGATTTGTGGAAACGACATTTAGCACGAAGAAAACATCTGAGTTAAACAATTCAATCGAGAGTCCAAGAATGTAAAGTCGTGCTCTGATACAATTATGTCACGCCCCGGCTCCGAAGAATCGATCGTCCTCGCTAAGGCGTGATGCTGCACGAGCCTATGTTGCGCAGCTTGCGCTCGTGCAAGACGAGTTCCATAACGGCCGATTTCAGCAGCTTGCGACGGGGTCATCGCACAGAAGTTCCAAGCAGAGAAGTTGAATAATGCAAAGACATGTATAAAATGATGATTTTTATTGATATTGAAAATAAGATTACAAGGACACAAAGCCAAGATTACAAGTCACTCAAGCGCACTTTGTCTCTGAATATAACACTCATCTCTCTCTCTTCTCTCAATTACAATTGCTCATGTCCGAAGGTTTACAACTTTGTGGGTGCTTCAGAATGCGATGTCCATACAATATGTCCCGTATAGGTGAAGTCCTCAAAACGGTCGCACGCCTCGAAACGCCAAGGAACTCCATGCCTCAGCGCGTCCAAGCGAGCTCCGCCTCGACAAGCAAGTACATGTGAACTGCGCATGAAAACTGTTGGGTGGTCAGTACACAACCGTACTTGTGGGGTGAGCTCCTCGTCCACCCATACAAAACCAACATATTTATTTAGTTAGTGCAACTACTCTTTTGATTGTCTTTCTATTCTTGCGTTAGGATCAATTTCATACTTAGACTCCTGGCCTATTTGTGTTGCCACCAACGTGATCGTACTATCGTTTCTTTGAAACCGTACTACAAAATCCAATCGTGCAAACGCCGTGGCCGTGCAATAAGACCCATTTGTGTGACACATCGAGGTCGTGCCTCGCAATATGGTGTATCCCATTCATGCTTTTCTTACAGACTTTCTCTTTTCATGATACAACCGACTCAAACCAAACTCATAAACTTGTGTCATTGACTCAAACATCCGACGCCACATCTCGTGCCGAAGCACGTGTCTCTTGCTATAGTCAAATCTTAAGCTTCATCTTTGTGTTGCATACCGTTCACACATTTCTTTGACTCATTCATGTCGTGCTTATACTTCTTTCGACTTAACCGACACCGTGCATACATTTCTTTACTCAATCTAAGGCATGCACGCGGATTGCCGCTATTATGCCGACTCATCTATATGAAAGGTCACTAGCAATGTCAAGCTATACCCGGACATATGCATACGAAGACCGTTCACGTGCGAGGTACGAGCTCCACTGAAAGTCATGCAACCTGTATTGTAACGCCACTTCAGATTCGAGTCGCATCGTCGCTGAAGGTCGTACAATACCGATAATTCCTCCTAGGCCGATACGAACCCGGTGCCCCAATAGTCGTTTGAGGAACCAAACCTTGTGCACAAGTTGTCCAATGACCATACAAGACTCAACTCGATTTACCATTCTCAGTATTATTTATCATTCTTTACTTCTCATTCTTTTATGCAACTCCCTCAAACTAGGGATTGCCTCGACGATATCCGGTCGTGATAATTTTCCATGTTCTATACTCATTTTTGACTCAAATCCAGGAACGACCTGCTCAACTTAACCAATTCTTGTTCTGTGCAGTGCCCTTAACCGAGTCATACTCTATATGACAACTCTTGAAATCATGGAACAGTGTGGCTATACCAAGCTATGGGACCGTAGGACATATTACTTGAATTAGCCGTGTTCCTTGCCTTAACCGAACTATGTTTCGTGAGACGCTGTTACCCAAGTCGTATTTTATATGACAAGCCTCGAGGCCGTGGGAACGTGCGCGTACTCAACTTTGAACAATTGTGTTCTTTGAGTGCCATAACTGTGCCATCTTCCATAAGATCGACAGTGAGACCGTGGGACATATTTGTTATGCAAAGCAGTGGAATCGTGGGGACATGCATGCTACACCATCAAGTTGATAGCCCGTGGCATAACCTTGCCTAACACAATATGTGGGGTTAAAAGACCAAATACCAGCTTTGAAAACCATCGTGGAGAACATCTAAGCAACATTATGACACTTTTTTCATGTTCTGTACACATACTCGACTCAATGGGATTATTCCCTTAGTTATGTGGATTTATTTCTTTTATTATCAAACCTATTCAGTGCATTAAAATTTTATTTTATTAGTGTGAAGGCCAAGCTGAGGCAAGTTCACCGAAGTCACCCACCTGAGCGAGGAATTGCCTCGACCGAGCGGGACTTCGAACAAGCCGTTGCATGACTAAGTCCAAACGTCGTTGCATTTCGATTCCTTCGGTTAAACTGAGCGGGACGGGGTACTACACATAACAGGAGCCTCCGTTATCTTTTTCTTAATGTCTTTGAATGATTTGGCGGCGGGAGTTGACCACTCAAAAGCTTCCTTCTTTAAACAATCGGTTATAGGGGCATAACGGTCCTAAACCCCCGTATAAACCGACGATAGAAAGTCGCTAGCCCATGAAAACTCTTAATATCTCTAACGCTCCGGGGCTCGGGCCACTCTACAATTGTCTTTATCTTCCAGGGATCGGCAGAGATTTTCGCAGGAGATACGACAAATCCCAGAAAAATACTCTCTTTACTAAAGAATGCACGTTTCTTAGGGTTCACATACAGGCTCTCTTTGCGCAACGAGACACATACTTGTCTCAGATGTTCTACATTTTGGTCGTTAAATGGCTGTAGATAAATATATCGTCAAAATACACAACAAAAAATCAACCCATAAATGGCCTAGGCACTTGCGTCAATGCTTTCATAAAGGTGCTAGGGGCGTTGGATAGTCCAAAGGACATGACTAACCACTCGTAAAGACAGTCTTTTGTCTTGAATGCGGTCTTCTATTCATCCCCTGGACGAATACAATTCTAATGGTAGCCATTTTTGAGATCAATCTTTGAAAATATAGTGGCTCCCGACATCATATCTAACATATCGTCCATCCTGGGAATTGGAAAAACGGTACTTCACCGTTATTTTATTGATCGCGCATCTATCTACGCACATCCTCCAGGTACCATCTTTTTTTGGAGTCAAAAGAGTAGGTACCGGACAAGGGCTCATGCTCTCCCCGATAAATCCTCTACCTAATAACTCCTCGACTTGCCGTCTTAACTCTGCATGCTCAGTGGGATTCAGACGATAATGCGGCAGGTCTGGTAGGGTTGCTCCCGGAATAAGGTCAATAGCGTGTTGGATGTCACACATCGATGGCAAACAGTTCGAGAGATCCTTGGGGAAAACATCCTTAAACTCCTCTAGGACATAGATTGGTTCAGTTGAGATTTGCTCTCGGGAGTCATCCTGGACTTCCTGTCACGACCCGCACCCGTTTTTTTTTTTTTTTTTTTTTTTTTTTTTTTTTTTTTTTTTTTTAACGGATACGAGACGTGTCCAAGCCAGCCTACGCCGCAGTGTCGGCGGTAGAACGCTGTCACGGCCATGAAGATCCAAAATCATAAATAATGCTCATTCACAAAAATTAATTTAAGTTACAAAGAGCACAAGTTTTACTTTTGCAGAAAACATAAACTTGTACAATTATAGAATGACTACCACTCAACTATCTAGCTAGTCTCTAAGCTCCTGTCTGCGAGTATCCCCGTATCTCCCATGCTAAGTGAATCCACGGCTAACCTGAAAATGTTGGTTTCCAGTCAGGAATGGAACGAGCACAATTCACTGAATGCAATTTCAAATAAAGAAAATGACTATAAACAAAGGTTAGACATCAATCATGGGTTTGAAAATAAACAGTAAAGCCGTAAAAAAAATCAATAGTAATAAATAGACCAATATACTTTTCCACCATTAGAAGTACCTTTGATATGTGATCGGTCTCGGGACAATTATGCGACACGGTCTACACGGTCTAAAGTTACACGGTCTACAGTTACACGGTCTACAGTTACACGGTCTACAATTACACGGTCTACAGAAAATATAGCAATAAAGAAACACTGTCTACAGAATAATAATCACTAACTACACAGTTTAAATGTAATTATAAACACGGTCTACTTTGCAATAAATAAAACACTGTCTACAAAAAGTAAATAAATGCAACACGGTCTACACGGTCTACAAGAAATAAATGTAACACGGTCTACACGGTCTACACGGTCTAAGGTCAGATCACACATCCTTGGTACTTCTCATTCCCGACTCAACAATTTATAATAGAAAATAATCATATAACCAATGACTAATCAATGAAATATAGTAAAGATCAATATCGAAATACAAACAATAAACTGTACTCGCCTGTAGTCCTGTGCTGGTGAAACCGATGATCCAAATCACTCAATATACCACAATAGTCAAAACCCGTACAACAGTCCCCGGAAGCTGAAATAGACAATACCAGTGATCTCAGAATAGTCAAATTAGCTAGGATTGCCTGTCCTTACGTCCAATTCTGGACACAGGGGTAAAACGGTAATTTTGGACCAAAACGGTGTCCGCCGTTGGACCCGCTTTGTACCGAAAAACGTGTCAGAGTCAACGGTCTCTAAAGTCATCAAACTACATGTCTACGAATCCAGTTTTTCGATACGAACCCAACCGTATGTCCAAAGTTGGATTCCGACTGGCCGTGCACAAAATCGTCCGTTGAGTGGGACCGTGGGGCCCGCAAAACGACGTACGATTCAACTGTCTCAGAATCGGACCAAACTTGGCATACAGGACCAGAAAAACGATACGGTCCTGCTGGCGTAAGTTTCGTCTCGATCTGACGAACGTGCACAAAGTAATTGGAGAATTTGCAAAGTGCACGATACGGGGAATTTCGACGGATACGTATCAAATTCGTCGCGCACACGCGACCAATTTGAATTCCGTCAAAGCCCACACGACCACAAAGCCGTTACGCAGCTTTCGATCCTTTCGGTACGCGACCACGTCGTCCGGATTGGCGTGACGCACGTCGTGTGGAGCGTTTTCAATGTTTTGAAAACAGGTTTTTCCAAAACTTCGGAGTCCGATTTCTCGACGTTCAGTCGATGATTTCGATTTCCGCAAAAAGGACTATGAAGAGCTATATGTTGTCTAACAGTCTCTTCAAATAGTTTTTCTAATATTGTACTGGATTGATCGAAATCGATCTTCGAACATAGAGGTTTGGGCTGAACTACGACTCTGTTTCGGGACAGATTTCGACCAATTTTGGTTCGATTTTCTGGGCGATATAGTTTACTTAAATTCAAACTAATTGATGGAGGTCGAAGGCGGTTAGGTTGGCTACATACCTGAATGATCGGTTCGCAGAATGATCTCTCGTACGCGACGAAAGGCCGTCCCGAAGTTGGCATCCCCGCGGCTACTGCTGCGGTTCCATGCTCTGTTTCAGCCCGCGCACTGTGCGCGCGCCCTCCGGCGCCCCGCGCGGCCTCGTGCGGCGGTGGGTCGCGGCCAGGTGGTGGCGACGCGTCGGGGTGGTGTTGAGGAATTAGGGTTTAGAGTTTTCCAACTCTCGCGTATTTATACCTGAAGAAAACCGAACCTACTTCGAGTTTCAGCCGCGGGGAAAGCTCGGGTTAGGCTGAAACCTGCGCGTTGAGGTGCCAATTTGATTGGCCTTGGGGAGGCTTGGGGGTGTTCGGGCCTGGACTGGGCCTGGGTGAGCTGTTGGGCCCGGGCCAGCTTCTTTGCATGGCTGGGATTTCTTGGGCCAGGGCTGCTATGGTTTTTATGTGTTATTATCCAAAACTTAATATATATTATATATATATATACATACGTTCACGTATATACATATACGTACACGTATACTTACCAGTATATATATTTATATAATACACTCATATATCTATATATTTATATATATACGTGTACATATATACGAATATTTATATAGACATATACATATCCACAAATATTTATATATAGGCATATATATATTCACACTCATACACAATATATATTCATATATACCTTGTATATAAATACCATATTCAATCTAAAATATTTAAAATCAATATAAAATATATTTCCAAATAAAATATTAATATATTTATTTCTATATATAATATATCTATTTAAATGTGTACATATACCTATGTACTCGTACACGTACCTATATAATATATATCCATAAAACCTAAATAAAAACCCAATATTATATATTCCTAGAGTAAGGTCTATTCTTATAAATATGAATATATATTAAACCACATTTATTTGATAACCAAATAAATATAACCAGCAATTATAATAATAATATTATATAATAATGACCTCAATAATAATGATAATAAAAATAATAATAATACTAATAATAACAAAGTTCAATAAACCGAATAAAGGTGTATATACCAATATGTACAGACTAAAAATCCAAACTATACGAGGGCCTATTTTACAAAACGTCACTGAATATCATTAATAATAATAGTTATAATATTTAAAATAAGAATATTTAGGAATACTCATTAGATCACTAAAATGGAATACGACACAGTCATACCAAAAATGCATCAACACGAATGTCATTGGACGTACCGCATGACTACATGGGCTTGGGCTCAGTTCGGGTTCAGTTTGACTGGTTTGATGCGACTGGGTCACTTAGACGTCAAATAATATTAATAATGAATAATTAAATTATTCATAATGGTCATGTCACAACTTGGCCTGGTTTTCTTAGTTAGGACATCGCTATGGCTCGGCCTTCCTCTACCATGACTAAACACTAGCCAAAGCACGCCACTGAGCTATCCGAGCCATGATTCCTAGTCACCTTGTACTCCAATTCTCAACTATGGCTAAAATCATCTACCGTAATAATAACTAATTAATTATTTACAAAATTCTAAAATTACCATTTAAATCAAATAAATAAATAAAATATTTTTCAAAATTTCGGGAAGGGGAGCTACAAATCTACCCACCTTAAAAATAATTTCGTCCTCGAAATTCTTATTCGTAACTATTCTTAAAAATCAAAATCGACTATTACCTTAATCTCCTCAAATTTAATTTCTCCAAAATATTTTATAGCTCTCTCTAACCATTTTGTAATTATGAAACCTCGAGGGCTTCTACCCACCTTTGGTCACGCTACTCCTTCAAGGGTATGTCACTAAAAACTTTATAACCTTCCATCAAGTTGCTAGAGTCATTATCCCTAGATATCTAAGACATATGACATCTATATTCCCACATATCTATCAAACGACCAAGTATTCAAATCAAACAATATTCTAATATAACTTAAGAATCTCTGATGAATTCTAGACAACACGATCATTCGTCACCCCGAAATAGGAAGGACAGGAAAGTAAGGAAGAATAATTAAGAGCAAAATGAAGTTTCAAGAACGGTAGAGAATGTCCAATAGTACAGATAGGAAGAGAGCTTATGAACCACTGCCTTATTTGTTAGGCGAGCTACTCTAGTTCAGTCAACTGATAAATCGAAGAACACTTGTTTCTTAGAGGGGCTTGCAATCCATGCAGTACAGAAACTTTGTTCTCGAAGTCCTAAACAAAGTTCCAAAATAGAACGGACATTGAGAAATCAAAAATTGTGATCTTTCCGTGGTTATTTAACAACACTAGCAAGGGATACGAATGCAATACAAGATTGTATCGCGACGTCTAAGTAGATGATATAATGGTTACGAAGGACATCACATTCTAAGGGGTGGAGACTACATAATAGGTATGGGGACCTATTTTAAACAGTTCGGTTTAATAGATCAACTATGGGGTTTGTTTGGAGGGGTTTTACTGGGCCTTAATGGGTTTCCTATTTGGATATCACTCGTTGGTTGGATGAACCTAGGATCTCAATCTATATGGACTGAACAAGATTCTAAGATAAACTATGTCTACTAGGTTAGGGTAACCTAGAATAGGGTTCCTTCCAAGTGGTTGAGCTAATTGCTAGTCGGGTTGGTTAGCTAGGTCCATAAGCCCAAATGCGTCTTCAGTGACCTTCGTATTTAAGTGGCACATGAGAAGGCACAATTGATTGGCATACTGGTGACATGTGCGTAGTGGACTTCGAGTAGGTCATAATCATGTACTGGGTCGAAAGGTTCGAGACGAAGTTGAAGCTCTAATGAAAATTGGAAAGCATACCGGTATTATGGTAAGGGTTATAGCTAAACCTTTTGTCCTGAAAGTCGTACCATAAAAATAGGGTACAAGGAGACGGGTTTGAGTGGGACATGATATATCTAGGTGAAGGTGGACTCGTCTAGATCCTGCATATGAAATTTGTTGGATGGTAACAGCTGGTCTCGTGCTCTGAATACTAATGGCACGACCGAGGACACGAAATGATCTAAATGGAAAGTGGGAGTCCAAGGGTACTAATCATCATCCTAACGGAAGTTATTCTAATCACTCGGTGATCTTTGTATATCCCCAAAACTTTAGGAGGCTTACAGTCTACCCACCTTAAAAATAGGACATGGTCTTAGGAATATCGTGGTTAGAAGAATTCCAAAGCCCGGATACTGTACCTCGACTCTTGTTAATAAAGAATGAGGCACAGCATAACGAAATCCGGTAGACATAAGTCAAGTCAAGGGTCGTTCCTCAATAAATAGAGAACGAGTGTGTACGATGACACATGGTCAATATACTAGAATGACCTACTCGTTCGCAGTATACGAGAGTTTCCGATGGGGTAACCAACTCCAAGGCACAACATAAGAAAAGATTTCTAACAATTGAGTCAAAAATTCTATTTGTGTCAACCTGCCAGACTATGGTTACAAGGGTTGTAGTGATCAGGTATTGTTGTTGACAACTGGTAGGTCGTAGTGTGACAGGGTATTTAAGCTATGGTATTGGCTAAGCTAGTGACTGTGGTGTTCCAACACTAGTTAGGTCTTTAAATAATAAAATTTACACAACTAGGACAATACTTGTTGGAAACCAATCTCGAAATGAGAGTCTACCATAGTCACGGTAAATGATTAGGGACTCCCGATGTTTGGTTTCTTGAAAATAGATAGACTTCTGGGTTGGCAATTTTGACTAAGGGAAAAAAACCCTAATCATTCTCAAATTCAGATGGCTCGAAAGTCTCAATAGTAGTTTGATGTTCGATGGAAGAAGAGTAGTTCAATCACATGACTGGCCAATGGTAGCTACACTGGTGCCTACCATTATCGTAGCCATGGGGATACTCTGTATCTCTCTACCATCACGAGCTTTAGTCTTTCTAAATCGGTGAAAGATAAAAACAATAAAGAATTCAAGGGAGATGTCACTGAATACAATTTCGTGGTTCAATGGGCGAACATATAATTCAAGAGGAATTGTCAAAGCAGTCGTGGAGGAGACCCTAGAGACATCTATATCTCAATCCACGTAGGGTAATTAAATAAAGTGCGAACCAATGCATCATGGTTGATCAGACCATAATACACTGATTCTGATTAGACAATAAGTTAGCAGGCGTCCCCACTAAACATATGCCTCGAATCAAGCTCGATAAAAGAGTAAGCTTGCAAAACTAGGCTGTAATAGCAGCGTTGGTCAAGATAGTCAAGATACAAGTACGCAAGATTTTTGAAAAGGGGCACAAGTAGTTCGAGTTTAGAGAGAATCAAAACTTTACCAGGTGTTCTTGCTTATACGGTCTCCCTACTATCTTCCTATCCATAAAGCCTTGGTCGACTAATGGGTTATGGGTCTCTAAATTCTATATTCTGGTTAACCATATTAGCGTCAATTAATATCCTCGTCAATAGGTCACAAGGACCACGGAATGCTAAACCGGAAGACACGCTACCCAATCTCACAGAACTTTCACCACTATTGGCTTCGGATTTTATAGAACATACAGGGCACCGTCCTATCCTCTACTGTATCCCTAATTTGTAATCACGTCTGAAGTCATTTCACCGAGGACTACGCCTCGCCCGTAAAATCGGATTGTGGTAAACCCTTGGTTTCGTAACTCAAATATGATACAAATCGAACATTACTTAACTCTACCCAATATTGGCTCAAGGGCATCTACGATCAAGAGAGGACTACTAGCCATAATTTTGGCAATATCCCATCATCTATATTTTCTTAAACTGATTTCAACTCTAAGAGTCGTGTCTCGCCAGTGCGCTGCTGGCTGTAGTGAGTCCATAGTCTCCATGTTTTAAATAAATGGCGACAGTGCGCTGCTGTCCTGCCATTATGAGTCAACTAATATTCTTTTAACTATATTTGTAAAACTTCATAGGCTTCTATAGATTCAAACAAGTTGACTATGAAATAAAACGTAACCATTTGTCCTATCACTCACAACCCTTAAAAGAAAGGATTGAACAGGAAGAAATAACCGAGGACAAAAGAAATACAAACATTCTAACTATTCCGTGTGTATTCAAGTCTTTGAGGAAAAACTTGGATCTAAACTAACTCGAGGTCCCTATGGGAATAACAATAATCAGAATTTATACAAAATATTAATTCCTAGGGCAAATAGAAACTAAATAGGCAGTTCAACTAAGATATGAGGAGGATATCTAAGAGGCAAAGAGAAGGATCTGCCCAATTCATCAAGGTTAGATCATAAATTATATGAAACCCTGTCTCACCAAGTGAATAATCTATCCACTTTGGATCGTGTCGTCATATCGAGAGATAATAGTGTACCTATGGGGATCTGACAATAATCAACATTAATAACTCCTTATCTAAATTGCATGGCCTAGACTACCCATTGGTAAATTTGTATAAGGGACTCCTAGTCCTAGTCATTCTCGTAAATTAAATTAATTTCTAATTCGTGAATGAGCATTTCTAGTCGCAGGCTCGCAATAGTACAACTAACTTGAGTACTATCACGAGTTCGCATGATTTGCGAAGACAGACCTGCATGGGCCACCACAAAAACTTGTCACGACCCGCACCCGTTTTTTTTTTTTTTTTTTTTTTTTTTTTTTTTTTTTTTTTAACGGATACGAGACGTGTCCAAGCCAGCCTACGCCGCAGTGTCGGCGGTAGAACGCTGTCACGGCCATGAAGATCCAAAATCACAAATAATGCTCATTCACAAAAATTAATTTAAGTTACAAAGAGCACAAGTTTTACTTTTGCAGAAAACATAAACTTGTACAATTATAGAATGACTACCACTCAACTATCTAGCTAGTCTCTAAGCTCCTGTCTGCGAGTATCCCCGTATCTTCCATGCTAAGTGAATCCACGGCTAACCTGAAAATGTTGGTTTCCAGTCAGGAATGGAACGAGCACAATTCACTGAATGCAATTTCAAATAAAGAAAATGACTATAAACAAAGGTTAGACATCAATCATGGGTTTGAAAATAAACAGTAAAGCCGTAAAAAAAATCAATAGTAATAAATAGACCAATATACTTTTCCACCATTAGAAGTACCTTTGATATGTGATCGGTCTCGGGACAATTATGCGACACGGTCTACACGGTCTAAAGTTACACGGTCTACAGTTACACGGTCTACAGTTACACGGTCTACAGAAAATATAGCAATAAAGAAACACTGTCTACAGAATAATAATCACTAACTACACAGTTTAAATGTAATAATAAACACGGTCTACTTTGCAATAAATAAAACACTGTCTACAAAAAGTAAATAAATGCAACACGGTCTACACGGTCTACAAGAAATAAATGTAACACGGTCTACACGGTCTACACGGTCTAAGGTCAGATCACACATCCTTGGTACTTCTCATTCCCGACTCAACAATTTATAATAGAAAATAATCACATAACCAATGACTAATCAATGAAATATAGTAAAGATCAATATCGAAATACAAACAATAAACTGTACTCGCCTGTAGTCCTGTGCTGGTGAAACCGATGATCCAAATCACTCAATATACCACAATAGTCAAAACCCGTACAACAGTCCCCGGAAGCTGAAATAGACAATACCAGTAATCTCAGAATAGTCAAATTAGCTAGGATTGCCTGTCCTTACGTCCAATTCTGGACACAGGGGTAAAACGGTAATTTTGGACCAAAACGGTGTCCGCCGTTGGACCCGCTTTGTACCGAAAAACGTGTCAGAGTCAACGGTCTCTAAAGTCATCAAACTACATGTCTACGAATCCAGTTTTTCGATACGAACCCAACCGTATGTCCAAAGTTGGATTCCGACTGGCCGTGCACAAAATCGTCCGTTGAGTGGGACCGTGGGGCCCGCAAAACGACGTACGATTCAACTGTCTCAGAATCGGACCAAACTTGGCATACAGGACCAGAAAAACGATACGGTCCTGCTGGCGTAAGTTTCGTCTCGATCTGACGAACGTGCACAAAGTAATTGGAGAATTTGCAAAGTGCACGATACGGGGAATTTCGACGGATACGTATCAAATTCGTCGCGCACACGCGACCAATTTGAATTCCGTCAAAGCCCACACGACCACAAAGCCGTTACGCAGCTTTCGATCCTTTCGGTACGCGACCACGTCGTCCGGATTGGCGTGACGCACGTCGTGTGGAGCATTTTCAATGTTTTGAAAACAGGTTTTTCCAAAACTTCGGAGTCCGATTTCTCGACGTTCAGTCGATGATTTCGATTTCCGCAAAAAGGACTATGAAGAGCTATATGTTGTCTAACAGTCTCTTCAAATAGTTTTTCTAATATTGTACTGGATCGATCGAAATCGATCTTCGAACATAGAGGTTTGGGCTGAACTACGACTCTGTTTCGGGACAGATTTCGACCAATTTTGGTTCGATTTTCTGGGCGATATAGTTTACTTAAATTCAAACTAATTGATGGAGGTCGAAGGCGGTTAGGTTGGCTACATACCTGAATGATCGGTTCGCAGAATGATCTCTCGTACGCGACGAAAGGCCGTCCCGAAGTTGGCATCCCCGCGGCTACTGCTGCGGTTCCATGCTCTGTTTCAGCCCGCGCACTGTGCGCGCGCCCTCCGGCGCCCCGCGCGGCCTCGCGCGGCGGTGGGTCGCGGCCAGGTGGTGGCGACGCGTCGGGGTGGTGTTGAGGAATTAGGGTTTAGAGTTTTCCAACTCTCGCGTATTTATACCTGAAGAAAACCGAACCTACTTCGAGTTTCAGCCGCGGGGAAAGCTCGGGTTAGGCTGAAACCTGCGCGTTGAGGTGCCAATTTGATTGGCCTTGGGGAGGCTTGGGGGTGTTCGGGCCTGGACTGGGCCTGGGTGAGCTGTTGGGCCCGGGCCAGCTTCTTTGCATGGCTGGGATTTCTTGGGCCAGGGCTGCTATGGTTTTTATGTGTTATTATCCAAAACTTAATATATATTATATATATATATACATACGTTCACGTATATACATATACGTACACGTATACTTACCAGTATATATATTTATATAATACACTCATATATCTATATATTTATATATATACGTGTACATATATACGAATATTTATATAGACATATACATATCCACAAATATTTATATATAGGCATATATATATTCACACTCATACACAATATATATTCATATATACCTTGTATATAAATACCATATTCAATCTAAAATATTTAAAATCAATATAAAATATATTTCCAAATAAAATATTAATATATTTATTTCTATATATAATATATCTATTTAAATGTGTACATATACCTATGTACTCGTACACGTACCTATATAATATATATCCATAAAACCTAAATAAAAACCCAATATTATATATTCCTAGAGTAAGGTCTATTCTTATAAATATGAATATATATATTAAACCACATTTATTTGATAACCAAATAAATATAACCAGCAATTATAATAATAATATTATATAATAATGACCTCAATAATAATGATAATAAAAATAATAATAATACTAATAATAACAAAGTTCAATAAACCGAATAAAAGTGTATATACCAATATGTACAGACTAAAAATCCAAATTATACGAGGGCCTATTTTACAAAACGTCACTGAATATCATTAATAATAATAGTTATAATATTTAAAATAAGAATATTTAGGAATACTCATTAGATCACTAAAATGGAATACGACACAGTCATACCAAAAATGCATCAACACGAATGTCATTGGACGTACCGCATGACTACATGGGCTTGGGCTCAGTTCGGGTTCAGTTTGACTGGTTTGATGCAACTGGGTCACTTAGACGTCAAATAATATTAATAATGAATAATTAAATTATTCATAATGGTCATGTCACAACTTGGCCTGGTTTTCTTAGTTAGGACATCGCTATGGCTCGGCCTTCCTCTACCATGACTAAACACTAGCCAAAGCACGCCACTGAGCTATCCGAGCCATGATTCCTAGTCACCTTGTACTCCAATTCTCAACTATGGCTAAAATCATCTACCGTAATAATAACTAATTAATTATTTACAAAATTCTAAAATTACCATTTAAATCAAATAAATAAATAAAATATTTTTCAAAATTTCGGGAAGGGGAGCTACACTTCCCTAGCAATCAAGTTAACTACAGTAGTCCCTTTAGCAATCTCCTCTTCTATTTTTTAGGGCCTATAAGGGCAAGCCCTTTCTTCTTGTCGGAGGTTCCACTCTTCTTAACATTTGGATTAGGCTTTGGTTGGAAAGGGTTGAGCCTAATCTTTTGAACCTTATACATGAAGGTGCAAGAGTTAGAACGACTATAGAGAGTGTCGTCTAAGTCGAATAGCCAACGTCTTCCTAAGATGATATGTCCCACATCCATCTTGATTACATCGCACCATACCTTGTCCTTGTAGATAGCAAACTCTATAGCAACAAGACATCTCTCCTTAACACTAATGGACGACTCATCTACCCATCTAACCTTATACGGGTTAGGGTGAGATTCAGTCTTAAGACCAGTCTTGGCTACCACGTTAGATGCAATAACGTTAACACAACTCCCACTATCCAAGATCACCTTACATGATTGATTATCAGTTCTAATAAAGGTGTGGAAAATGAAGGTTCGACACCAATCGTCAGTGTCTCTAGCTTGTGACAAGACATATTGAACAATACTAAGTCTAGAATTTTCATGCCCCTATTAACAGTCCCATGGGTTGGGAAACTCTTAATGAAACCCATATATCCATCGTTTTCAGGACGATCATCTTCGCACTCTCCTAGATATTGTTCATGTTCTACTACGTTATCATCTTGGTCTTCGTCGGGTTGATCATCTGCAATGAGGGTTCGAGTCGGACACTGATATGCGTAATGACCATAACCATGACACCTATAACACTCAGTACGAGGATTGGCCTTGGGAGCATCTCCAAGTAAACCCTTTTCATTAGGGTTTTTTGACGATGACGGTACACTAGGTTTTGGCTTAGGTTGGGACTGATTAAACCTAGGGTTTGACTCGTTGGGTCTATTAGAGATAGTCCATGAATCACGCTGCCTATTGAAAGAGGGTCTTTGAAATCGGTCAAGATCTTCTTGATGAGCATGCTCTAATGACTTTACCTCACGCAGAAACAATTCACGTTGTAAGTCATCTCGAAGTCCAGACCTAAACCTAGAAAGGGTGATTACAACCTCTTATGTCACTCCACATCGAATTAAATATTCGTTGAATTTGGAGATGCATTCCATCACAAGACGATTGCCTTGGGCCAGTTTCTGCTATTGGTCCAAGAGTCTTTGTCGGTAGGAAGTTGGCAAGTATTTTTCTTTCAACTTCTCTTTCATCTCATCCCATGTAAGAATGGTTCTTGCCTCTTTTGTACCAACAATCGTTCAACACTTTGCCAGTACAACTTAGCTTGTCCAACAAGCTTCATTGTGGCAAAACGGACTTTTCTAGCCTCAGACATATCATACCACCGAAAATAGTGGTCCATGTCTGTCATCCAGTTGATGAAAACTTTTGGATCCAGTTGACCATCAAAAGTTGGCGCTTTTATCTTAACGCTTCTCATTATTCTTTCGTCTCGTAAATCCTGATGAGGTCTTGGGGATGGTCATGATATTTGACGGAGTCATTCTGACGGTGATCAAGACCTCTAGGTCTATCCCTATCCAGATTATCGTGTGGTTGTCTATAGTCTTGATGTCCAACTGGGTCATCCCTACGTTGATCCAAACCCCTATGTCCATCTCTATCCATCTCTCGATGGTCACTATGATGGAAACTCTCATCCAACAGGTCAGGAGTTCTATGACGTTCGCGTTCTAGTCTTTCAAGTCGGTTTCTAAGTATCTTCAGTAGACGTTCTTAGCGCATTGACATCTTTTTCCATGTTAATTAGGCGGGTTAGAATTTCTTGCAACATTTGATGTTGTTCAGGGGCCATATCAGGAGTGGGTTGGTATTGCCTACCGCTACGGGTGCTCATAAAATGTGATATGGGTCCTAACAAAATTCTATATGTTCTCAATGCACAAATTGAAGGAATCTAATGCAAAATGGAACCTAAACCATGCTCTGATACCAAAAATTGATGCAAGATGGATACAAATTAAAAAAAATCAGCAAACTTAATTGGATTAAAGCAAGTCTCACTTAACTATTTGCTAATTAACAAACAATTTCTAGGTTGTCTAAATTAATGAGTATATTAGGCAAGAGATTATAACTAGCATGCAAACCCTTAGATTTTCACAAGAAATTGAATCGAATAGTTCTCTATTTAATAAATATGTTGATAACTACAAATCTCATTTTCTTTGATTTTTGTAGAAGCACTCAAATTACAGGTGAATCAGCAGTTTATTGATAGTATATTGGATAATAGATGCGGTAATCATACTTACTTGATTTGGAATGAGGAGAGAGACTGGAAACGGAATGTCGAGCGATTACCCGAGGGAGGGGACACCGCTGTTGCTCCGGGCTGCTTCTGCTCCTGCTCCCGTGCTACTGCTGCTGCTGCCGGTGCTTCTATGACTGCTGCTACCGCAGCTGAACTACTGCTGCTGCTGTCACTGAGTCCGCTACAGCTGCTGCTACTACTACTGCTGTTGCTACTACAGGGTCTGCTTCGGGAAGAGAGTAGTACGGGGGTTCAGGAATAAGAGGAGTAGGAGAGGAGAGATTAGGCTATGAGTGCTAGGAGGAAGTGGAGTTCATCAATAGTAAAATTTTCATTTCAGTCATTCATTGTTCAAAGAAAACATTCAGCCCTTCTTTAAATAAGCTACTCTTCCACAACAAACAAACTAACAAACTAACAACTTTAACTCAACAACTAAACAACAATCTTCTAAGGAATGGGTAAAAATAACAAAAAAAAAACAAAAAACTGAATTTGATTTGATTTGATCCATTCAAATGATGTCCTCATCAGTGGGACTTTGTGATTTCCCACGAGACGACGTGACTTGTGTGATTTCCCGTGCCTTAGACTCCTATTGGACTGTAACATAAACCAAAGAGTCTCTTTCATTTATGATGGACAAGTCAGCAACACTCTATTGAACAGGTGCTATTTGGATTGAAGAGCGTCACTTAATTGTCACTTAATTTTCAACTTACTCTGTCATAGTAATAACATGTTTTTTTCTTCTCAACGTTAGAGGGGTACGGAAAAACTTTGGCCTACACATTGCATTTGTTCCATTTGTTATTCAGGCTGGGGCAAGCGAGAAAGGAAACAATTAATAGCATGGTGTTCAAGCTAAGAATTTGGATCCAACCATAGGGACTCTCTTTTATGTACGATAAGTCAGCACACTCTAAAGAGATTGGATTTAGATATTGAAATAATGTACGCGTTAAGAGTCTCTTTCTAAATTATGATTTTTTTTTGTACTTTTGTTTCACTTGTGTCATTAAAGGGCGTCTCCGGGCCACAAGGCTTGCGTTTATGCAGGGTCCGGGGAGGGTCAAGATGTACGCAATCTTACACCCATGTATATGGAGATGATGTTTCCGTGACTCCTACATGCATCCTCCATCATACAAACAATGAGCCTTATCGTCGCGCCAGTCGGCACTCTAAATGATTAACAAAGAACCAAGTTAAGCTACAATGATCCGAAAAGGTTAACCAACTGAACCTATTCCCATCGAACCACCATATTAGATGAGTTGCGTTTGTTGTTTGCGATCTAGTACCGTTATCCAAGACATCACATTCTTAGTAACTGTGAAAGATTCTATAAAGACCTTTGTGACTAGTTAACTTTCCACATGAAAAAGAAGATTTGTATTGAATGATTGAAATAACTAATAATTATTACATAAATTACCATTCAGTGACGAAAGAAAATCAAGAAAAAAAAGTCAAAATTTTATTAGTATAAATACTGGACATGATGTGCAACTCAATTATCCTCTACTTCGATCCATATACTATTCTATAAAGTGGTTTTAAGTTTCTAACTTACAACACGAACGACAACAACAGCGTCACGGTTGGTACATGAATCCTTATCCTCCATTCAACACTGTTAAGAACCATCTCTTCTCTCAACACAGTCTCAATTTAAAGTTCGCCCAAAGGCCAAGTTTGACCCAATAGAAATTTAGTAGAATACTTGGCTTGTTTATTATTGTGGTGGAGCTACACTTATATAGGAGAGGCTAACCCCTCTCTCTATTATTCTACTTGATGTGGGACTAAAAGCCCATTAATCCTCTCAACAATCCCTCTCAAGATGGGTGATAGATATCAATCATCCCCATCTTGTTACATAGTTTATAAAGGCTTAATGAATTAAGCCCCTTAGTAAGACAATATGCAACTTGTTCTTCTGTGCGAACATTATCGAGCTTTAATATCCCTTTCTCTAGCTTCTCCTTGATGAAGAACCGATCGATCTCGATGTGTTTCGTTCTGTCATGCTGAACTGGATTGTTAGATATACTTAGTGCTGCTTGGCTGTCACTCAGAAGACGCAATGGTGTTTCCTGATCCAGCTTCAACTCCGTCAGCAATGCTTTTACCCACAACAATTCTGACACTCCCAGAGCCATAGATCTATATTCTGCTTCAGCGGTCGATCGAGCTACCACAGACTGTTTTTTGCTTCTCTATGAGACTGGGTTACCCCCCACAAATACACAATACCTTGAGGTAGACCTTCTTTCATCCATACAACTTGTCCAATCTGCATCGCAGTATCCCTTAACATTAAGGTGTCTATTGTTCTTGAACCATATCTCTCTTCCAGGGTCCCCTTTAGATATCTCAAAATATGAAAAACTGCATCCATGTAGCCCTTCCTTGGATCATGCATGTAGCGACTCACTACACTCACAGCAAATGAGATATCAGGACGAGTATGAACCAGATAAATCAATATGCCTACAAGTCTCTGATATCTCTCACGATCAACCGGCTCTCCTGCCTCTGCCCCTAACTTATCTACTGATCAATTGGAGTGACTCCCGGACGACATTCCAGCATACCAGTTTCTGTGAGCAGGTCTAGTACATGCTTCGTCTGAGAGAAAACGATCTCATCTCTTTCTCGAGCTACCTCGATTTCGAGAAAATACCTCATCATTTCCAAGTCCTACACTTCAAATTCCTTGGCAAGTTTCGACTTCAGCTGGGTAATCTCCTCTTTCTCATCACCTGTGATCACTATATTATCTACGTATACAGCAAGTATGGTGACATGTCCTCTTGCATGTCGGAAGAAGACTGTGTGATCTGCATTAGTCTGGCTGTACCCCATGCCCTGACAGCTTTCTGAATCTTTCAAACCATGTCCGAGGAGATTGCTTGAGTCCATACAGTGATTTTTTCAGCTTGCACACCTTTCCTGTTGACTGCTTCGGGCAAAATCCAGGGGGCGTCTCCATGTATACTTCCTCATGTAGATCTCCATGAAGAAAGGCATTCTTCACATCTAATTGATGAAATTGCCACCCACGGTTTGCTGCAAGAGAGATCAGGGTTCTCACAGTGCTCATCTTTGCTACAAGAGCAAACGTCTCATCATAGTCAATGTCATAAGACTGAGTGAATTCCTTTGCAACCAATATTGCCTTGTTTTGCTCCACCTTTCCTTCTGGCATCTCCTTTACCGTAAAGACTCATTTGCATCCAACTGCTCTCTTTCCTTCATGTAATGGAACAAGTTTCTATGTCCCATTTCTTTCCAGTGTCCCAAGTTCCTCCAACATTGCAGCTTTCCACCTTGGATCTTCCTTCGCTTCCTGCCAATACTTAGGCAAAGAGGTGGTGTCTAACGATGCAATGAATGCTCCATAAGTAGAGGATAGATTAGAGTATGCTAGAAAATGGACAATATCATGTTCATAACCATAACGAATAGGAGATATTCCCGTATTACTACGAGAAGATCTTCTTAAGGGAATATGAGAATGGAGGAGAGATCATACCATCCGAATCAGAGGGATCCGCATTCGAATCAGAGGGATCCGGTGCGGAAGGTGCATCTTCAGGTGTTGGGGCAAGGTTAAGCGAGGGACATGGCACAGTAGGGGCAATAGGCACAATAGTGGACTGCTGCTTTCTTCTTCCGTAGACTTGGAGCTCTGTAGATGTAGATTGTTCTGTAGTCTGTTCCTCCCCCTGTACTAGAGCATCACTTCCTTCCTCCTGATTATATGCATCATCATCACTTTTCTCACTCTCGTTATCTTCTCATTCTTTTCTTGGACCAACTTCCATCACTGGGCGTGGAACTGACCCAACAATCACGCTTGGGACCATCTCCCCCTCACTCCTAACACCTTCTGTATTAGGTGTGTCACCAAGTGCGGAGCCTTCACCTGAATCATTGTGGTAGTATGGTTCCATCTCTCTGAATGTAACATCCATGCTCACAAAAAGTCTTCGCTTCACAGGACTCCAACAAGAATATTCCTTCTGAGTCCCTGAGTAGCCAACGAAGACACACTTTACTGTCCGAGGGTCCAACTTCTCCACTGCAGGCCTATTATCCTTCACAAAGCATACACAGCCAAATACCTTTGGGGGAACAATGTACTTGTTCTCACCTGTAAGCATCTCAAACTGTGTCTTCCATCATAACACCTGAGAGGACATCCTGTTGATGAGATATGCAGCAGTCAACACATCATGCCTTGGCCACTTCCAACAGGTACCTTTTCTTTCGCTCCGCCACGTCATTTTGTGCTGGTGTATAGGCACATGAAGTCTGATGATGTATCCCATTGGTTGATAAGTACTCTTCAGTAGTTTTGTTGGTGTATTCTGTCTTATTATCAGACCTCAAAATTTTCACTTTAGCACCGTACTGTATTGTAATCATGCGATGAAAATCTTGAAAGCATACAAAGACATCACGCTTACTCTTCATTAGGTATACCTAGGTAACACGAATATGACAGTCAATAAAGGTGACAAACTACTTAAAACCATTAACAACAGTTGTAGGACAAGGTCCCCATACATCAGAGTGTTTCATATCAAAAGCAACTAAATTTTTATTTCCATAACTCACACAAGAGCTTCTGGTATGTTTTCCAAGTTAACAAGCATCACAAACCAACTTTTGCTTATTTGCCTTTTGATACATAGAGGGAAACATCCGACTCAGTTGACTGAATGAAGAGTGTCCCATGCGCAGATGTTTGAGTAATAATTCTTCTTCCAGGGTACTTCGCGGCTCCTTCGGTTGTGCTTCCTCCACCAGTGCTATCAGTGCTGTATCCAGCCCACCCCTGTCCAAGTACCATAGCCCTTTATGCCAAGTGCCAGTCCCGAACTGTCTTTCCGTTCCCTTCTCCTGAGAAATAACCTTCGGAATGTCAAAGGAAACAACACAATTAAGTTGAAGAACAATGATACTAATAGACAATAGATTAACAGGAAAAGATGGAGCATGCAAGACATCAGTAAGATCATTGAAAGGGTGAATTCAACTGTCTTTACCCACAATAGGTCTAGCAGTACCATCAGCAGTCTGAATACTTTCAGGCGTCATCAGGTGAGTGTAATCTTGGAACGCATCACGGACACCCGTGACATGGCAGGATGTCCCAGAGTCGATTATCCAATTTAGACTTCCTGGTTTGTCGGTAGATGCAAGGGCATGAGCAGGTATAACTGTGCTTGTATTGGCATAGTATGTGATTTTACCCCTGAGGTGGTTGGAGTCGATCTCCCAGCGTTGTTGGCTCGACTGTCGCTGGTTCCAAGCTTCATGTTCCTCCACATTTCTAGCATTTCTCTCTCAGTAGGGGTCATATCGGATGTCTGATTCTCATTTCCCCTTCTGCTAGGTTTGCCTTGTGCCCTCCAGAATAATGATCTCTGCCATCCTATGTCCTCCACGGTCTCATCCACAGCCGCTGGACTAGCCTCTCATAGGCTTCGTACAGAATCTGATGAAGTATTCTGGGTCTCCACAATTGTAGCACCCTCCCTCTCCTGAAGGGTTAAAAACTGCTAGAGCTGATTTCTTCCCCGGAGAGCTAGTGGTGTTGGGCATCAGCTTCAACCGTGCTTCTTGTGCCATAGCAGCAGTGGCCTCCTCTAGTGATGGCAGTCCGGGTTGTGTGAGTAGCACATTCCTCCTTTGCTCGAATGCTGGGTTGATCTTCTTCAGGAACTCCATCATCCTCTGTTGCGAGATATACTCCATGAACTGCTGGTAATATTTCGCAAATGTCGGTTCCACTTGCTCATCTTCCACACCAATGGGATCATATTGGTCGAGATCTGACGAATACTTCTTCAGCAAAGCCGCATACTCAGAAATGGTATGATCTTCTTGGACCACCTTATTAGGTTCATCTTGCAGTTGGAAAATTCTCATAGGGTTGCCCGTCCCTGAGTACTTGTCTTTCAGCGTCATCCAAATATCACCAACTCCCTCCATAGCTTTCACGTTGTCCAACACTTGGTCGGTCAAGGAGGCTGTTAACCATCCAGCTACAATATTGTTGACGATCTCCTACACAACAAACTCCCGTGAGGAGTGATCTTCAGGTGCCTTGGTTTGGCCATTCACATAGCCCACCAAGCCTCTTGCCTTCAGAGTCCGCATCACCTGACGCGACCACTTCAAATAGTTGGAAGTACCCTCAAACTTTACTTACAGTTTCTCCAACTTTGCCATTTTGTATGGTGAGGGATCCACATCTGCGTATGCAGGACGAGAACTAGTCTCGGTCGGCCTCCTAGAGAAGAGATCGTCCACCAAAGCCTTCATCTCTTTGGCCGTTAGCTTGCCGTAGATCGTCTCCATCATCTTCGTCTTCTCCTCTTCCATCAGCAAGGTGATGGTGGATCGAGACCGTCTTCATCTTTGGTCACTTTCCTCTCCACGTCTATTGTTCCTCCTTCAGCGGCAGCGGGATCCTCGAGCGCCGCTGCTCATGTCCCGTGGATGGTTGCGACCGGAGAAGGGGAATGGGGGCCGGCGCTGGCAATGACGAAGGGGGGGGGGGAGTGCGGCGCCAAAGGGGGGTTGGCCGAAGAGGAGGTGGGAGTGGTGGCGGAGGCGGGGCTACTGCCGGCGGCGAAGGGAAGGGGGGCTGCTGGCGGCGGGAGAAGGGGAGAAGGGATCGGTGGGGAAGGAGGAGGGGTGGGGAGGGGGGCAGCTAGGGTTAGGGTTTGATGTAGAAGAATGGCGGCTAGGCTTAGGGTTTTGTGAAGGCTCTGATACCAAATAGAAATTTAGTAGAATACTTGTCTTGTTTATTATTATGGTGGAGCTACACTTATATAGGAGAGGCAAACCCCTCTTCCTATTATTCTACTCGATGTGGGACTAAAAGTCCATTAATGCTCTCAATAAGCCCTAGATCTAACAACTCCTTTGAATAATTGTGTCGCGCAGACTCGTGCATCTGCTGGTCTCAGTATACATCTTTCACACCACCTTAAACAATTTTCTCACATCTTATTCTCCATGTAAGACACCTCCAATTGTTCATGGAGCACTCATTTCTGACCTTTCTTGTAATGTATTGCCACTCATACATCTCATTCTTATTTCTGCTACCCTCAATTTTTGACATGTTTCTTTGCTGCTGAACATTTTTTACTCTTAAAACATGCCTGGTTCTTTAGCTGTTCTTTATTCCAAGGCACTCCATGATCACAAGGCACTATGGAAGTGCTCCTCCGTTCAACCGTCCTATGTTAATTCCATGGATGACATCTTTCTTCATCTCTTCTTCATGATGAATGATTGATCTTAAATTGCAAAAGGGTCCTAAATAATTACAACTATTCACTCTGGGTAATTTTTGGCTATTGATATTGACTACTTCATTTCTGTCGACAGTTTTGCTGAAACTATGTAACAAAGGTATGGTTTTGTTAGTGTTACAACAGACATGGCCCTTAACAGAGCTGAATGTGAGAAAATAATTCAACGAGAAGGCTTTCATGTCGCAGATAGGAAATATGAATGTTGTGTTGCCAAAACAAGTTAGCAGCTTTGAAACTCTTACAACTGTTACTGTAGATCTAGCGACACAAAACGATACAACTGTTTGCATATTATGAAGGAATATTATTTCTTCATTTCACCTCTCCACAACTTTTGAGCCTTGCTTTAGATTCTAGTATTTTGGGTGTACCAAAAGTACATATTGTAACTGTTGTTGATTGCAGGAACGTTTCCCTGATCCAAAATCTATGGTGAATGACCTTCACTCCATTGGTTTTAAAGCAATCTGGATGCTTGATCCAGGGATTAAACATGAGGAAGGTTTTGTTTATGACAGTGGATCTAAAAACGATGTTTGGATCCAGAAGGCGGATGGGAAACCTTTTGTTGGTAAGGGTTTTGATATTTTAACAAAGTTGTTATAGTTATACTGATCGAACAGATGGCATTTATCATATTCTATTTCCATCCTCAGGGGAAGTGTGGCCAGGTGACTGTGTTTTCCCTGATTTCGCACGAGCAGAAACTCGATCATGGTGGGCTAAGTTAGTCAGGGACTTTATTTCTAATGGTGTTGATGGGATATGGAATGATATGAATGAGCCTGCGGTGTTCAAGGTAATTCTAAGTCCATTTGTTCTTGCACTTTTCCAGTTGGTCATTGGGTGATCTTCATATTCAGACTTACATAAAACATTGCATTAACTTGCAGACTGTAACGAAGACAATGCCTGAGAGCAACATCCATAGAGGAGATGATGAACTTGGTGGATGCCAAAATCACTCTCATTACCATAATGTATATTTACCAACTTGTATGGGTGTACTATATACACAAGGAATATGGTTCAGTTATTGCTTTCAAAATCTTGATTTTCAGGCCAAAATTGGACACTCAAACAGCTAAAATCGAACCATGGGCTTTATTATTCTTTTTCTCTACTCCATAGTTTATACTCGAGAGTGTCTATTCATTCTTCAGAATCATGCAGGTGTATGGCATGCTTATGGCAAGATCAACTTACGAAGGCATGAAAATGGCTAGTGATAAAAAAAGACCTTTTGTTTTAACAAGAGCTGGCTTTATTGGGAGCCAACGTTATGCTGCAACCTGGAGTGGAGACAACCTCTCAACATGGGAACACCTACATATGAGTTTACCAATGGTGCTTCAATTGGTGAGTTGAGTATTTTGATAGAAAATAATTCATGCCAAGTTACAAAAACTCTAGCAATTTAAAGAATATAATATATTGCATTTAATATTTGGGGGGGGGGGGGGGGGGGGGGGGGGGGGGGGGGGGGGGGGGTTAAGGATGTCTTTAGTGTCTATTTTGGTTTTCCAGTATATGTATGATGGAGTTGGAACTACTGTGAGGACAACATGGAGAAGATGCCTCTCCATTGTCGATCATCGTAGGCTTATATCAAATATCACTACCTTTTTTATACTAGTTATCAAAGAACTTCCTTGGCACATTCTGGATGAGGTCCCATGGTATATGTTGTTTCGTTTGGTGGTAACATTGAACACAAGAGGATTAGCTTCTAATGGCTAGTTCGGTTCCGTTTCAAATGGTGCATCAACTGTCCCGCCGGCATCTTGACCAAAACAGTAATGAAATCTGTTTGCTTCCTAGCTTGTGCGATTTCGGTCATACAAAAACGGCAAACATAAAGTGCTTGCACCAGTGTCCATTTCCATCTGAGATGGAACTTCTGCCATTTCAAATGGGAACCAAAGTGGCCCTAATACAAAAAGCTCAGAGGAAGCCTTGGAATCTAAATAATACAAAATTAATATTAAAAAAAAAATCTAGCTTTGGCGAACCTTCAAAAGGAAAGGAAAAAAAAGTATTCCATATAGATGGACAAGAAATACCTAAGTGACATATTTCACTATTTAGTAGGATCATTAATTCATTATAATGGAGAAATTGAGAAGGATGCCATTCATATAATTAAAACATGATAGTTGTAATGGAGGAGTGAGTCTGGGGTGCTTTGTGTTTGTAGGATAGACTTGAAATTGTCAGGAAATTCAACAAGACAACAATAAGACCGGCCATGCTATTTTTGGTGAAAATGTTTTCGGCAGTTGTGGAACATGTCCAGGCAATAAGTGTAGCTGAACCTGAAGATGCTGAGATGGATGTGAAACATCACATTAAAAGATACAACTCTACTAATTTTTGAGATGAGATGACCCTTAAAAAAGCCGAATGGGAGATAAGGATTCATGTTGCCAATCCCCCCAAATATAGAGGCTTTGTTGTTTTCGTTATAAATGGTTTAGCTCTCTCTGGTAACTTATAGAGATAAGAAGAAACTCTAGCCCGTTTGGCAAAACCGTATTTGAAGCTGGATTTTAGAATTTTATGGATTTGGAGCCAAATTCATGGAATCCTATATTTGGTTGGAGATGAATTTGGATATGAAAAGTATGACAAAATCCAAAATTTGGATTTGGAAGAAAGAAAGTTGGATTTGGGAGGAAAAAGTTAATTTGTTTTAATAATTTCGTTGTTCTATTAAATATTCAGTTAATACTAATTATTAATTAATTAATTAAATAATAATTATTTATTTTTTATATATTAATGTTTTATAATTATTAAAAAAAAATATTAACTTATAGTTAATTTATAGTTAATTAAAAATTAACTTACAGTTGATTAAAAACTAGTCATTATTATTATTATTTAAATTTTTTTTATAACTAATGATTACTTATTATTATTATAAAAAATAACTAATAGTTAGTTACCATAATTATAATCTAAATTAATAATTTATTAATTAATAATTTTATTATTTAGTATTTTAAAATAATCTTAATTAATAATTTATAACTTTATTAATCATAATTGTAATAATTTATTAATCATAACTATAATTTATTAATTAATATCCAATTATAATCATAATGAATAATTTATTTGTCTTATTATAATTTTAATTAATAATTTGTTAATTACTATTTTATTATAATCTTAATTAATAATATTTTAATCAAAATTATAATCATAGTTAATAATTTATAATTTAATAATTAATATATTATAATAATTTTAATTAATAATTTATTAATCATCATTATAATTATCATTACAGTCTTAATTAATAATTTATTAATCATAACTATTATCATAATTATAATAATTATTTAATTATTAAATCTAACTATAATTATACTTATAATATTTAATTAATTATTAATTAATTACTTTTTTATTATAATCATAATTATTAATTTGTTTATCGTAATTATAATCTTTATTGTTAATTTATTTAGTAATATTTTATTATAATCTTAATTAATGAATATATTAACTATAATCTTAATTAATTAATATTTTATTATAATCCAATGACAAAATTTATTTTTTTATCCAAAAAATGGATTTGGATTTCAACCAAATCCAATGGACAAACCAAACAATGGATTTGGTAAATGGGATTTGGATTTAGATTTAAATTTTGGATTTCCAAATCCAAATCTAAATTCCATTTACCAAACAAGCCCCAAGGGTAAGGGCTTGAGTTGGATAACATTTAACCGTCAACGCTGGAGCATGTAGATCAGCTTCCTAAAAATGATAAATTCAATCTTTTGACGGTTGAACCTGTCACTTGAAAATGTATTTTTTTATATGTGTACAATTTTCTTTTTCTTTTTTTTATAGAACATAGCACGAAAGGTAATATAGGTATTCAACATTGTATAATGTGATGCCCTTATGTCACCTTGCTAAGCGATTTTTTATAGATTTTTTGTCATCTATTCTCCTTTTTTCTTTTTGGATTTTCATGAATTACAAGTTCTATATCCCTCTTTTGAACCTTTGTGGTGATTTTGTAACTTCACACCTGAATGATTCTATGGCTATTTTGGTTTTTAATAGCTTCTATGATACAAAGACGATTCAAGCGTGAGTTGTGTGACGGGTGTGACGTGATCATCGAAGAGGAGGATCGAAGGAGGAGATCATCAAGAAGCTGGATCCTGCGGAGGTTGCGACGTTGATGAAGCTGATGAAGATGTTGGCTGGTGAGAGCACGACACGAACGTCGACGAGGTTGGAGCTTCCCTCCATCGATCTGAAGCTGGATGGACTAGCTATCTATCTGAGTTGGTCACGGTGGATGAGACAAACCCTCGCAGGAAAGAACCTGAAGGGGTTCCTGTTGGACGATAAGACAGAACCGGACAAGGGCTCGGCAGGACACGACGAGTGGAAGTACACTCCTGTGGTGATCTATATTTGGCTTCTCAACTCCTTAGTCCAGTCTACTGCTACCACAGTAGACGGCATTGAGATGGTGAAGGATGTGTGGGAGAAGTTGAGACGAACCTATGATGGTGTGGGGAAGAACTTACGGGTCTTCCAGATCAAGGGGGAGATCGACGACACCGTACAGGAAGAGAAGACAGTGCAGGAGTATGCTACGGAGTTGGAGCGTCTATGGCTGGATTACGATCACACCTCAGATCGGACAAGCTACAGGGACCCGAAGTGTAAAGAGAGACATGTATGTCTACTGGAGAGGACGATAAAATTTCTCAAAGGGCTGACTGCAGCATTCGCTCAGAGGACGGCCCTACTTCTCGCCCAACCGAAGATCCCCACTCTTGAGGAGGCTATCTCAGCCATGATCCAGGAGGAGACATGCATCAGACTGCAGGCAGGGACAGGTGGTCCTCCTGAAGCAAAGTCAGCACTGACAGCCACCAGCTCGGACGACACAGGTCCTAAGGGAGAGGCCTGGCAGCACAACCGACAGTGCTACATCTGCGGAGAGATGGGCCACCATCGGTATGCTTGCACCAAACAACCTAAGGAGGGAGATTCAGGTGGTGGATGGGGACAATTCGGTGGACGAGGACATTTTGGAGGACGTGGCCGTGGTCGTGGGGGTCGACGAGGCAGTCGAGGAGGTTATCGGGCGAACCTGCTGGTAGCAGAAGGAGATGGAGGAGCTGCGACACCTTTACCGAGTAGGATCAGGCACTGGTGGACATGCTGGACATGCTCAGGAGGAAGCAGCGATCGTCAAATGATGGAGACAGGAGGAGCGCAACAGAGGAGACGTTCACCTCATTATTCGCTGGAGATAACGCCGCTATGTATGCCTATCCATCAGAAGGTACTGACGACTCACTTGCTCTTGTATCCATTGCTTTCTTTAAATCGTCAGACTGGATTATCGACTCGGGAGCATCTCAACATGTGACGGAAAATGCTAGTGAGTTATCCTCCTACACTCACCTAGCATCAGCAGACAACATTCAGACAGTTGATGGCACTTTTCAGTCAGTAGTGTACAGGTTCAGTAAAATTATCCAAGGTTTTACATGCTCCATACTTTCCAGTCAGTCTCTTGTCCATTAGTTCTATAATCTTTCAACTTAAATGCATTGTTTCTTTTGATATCCCTAAGGTGATCTTCCATGAGAAAGAGACGGGATGAAGACTTGGGACTGACACTTGGCATAAGGGACTGTGGTACCTGGATCGAGAAGGACTGGACTCAGCACTAATGTCTATGGCAGAGAAGGCTGGTATGAGAGGACTATAGATAAGGGCCAAGGATACTTTGATACTCCATCATAGGAGGTTGGGACATTCCTTCTTTGACACTTTAAGTAAATTGTTTTTAGATATTTATGAAAAATCAAATAAAGAGAAACTAGTATGTGATGCATGCGAGTTAGACAAACTTACTAGGAGTTTATATATTAGTATGGGTCATAGGAGCTCTTTTGTTTTTGAGGTAGTACACTGATGTTTGGGGTCCATGTGCCACTAATACTATGAATGATTATAAGTACTTTGTTTCCTTCATTGATTGTGCTTCTCGTGTCACCTGGTTGTACTTGATAAAAAATAAGAGTGATGTACCTGCTTATTTTCGGAATTTTCACAAACATGTCCAGACTTAGTATGGGACAATTGTGAAGGTACTGAGGTCTGACAATGGAATGGAGTATACAAACAGAACACTTGCAGAATACTTGTCAGCACACGGGAGACAGCATCAGACCACCTGTGCATAAACACCTGCACAAAATGACGTAGCAGAAAGGAAGAACAGACACCTTCTGGAGGTCACAAGAAGCATAATGATCGACATGAATGTCCTACAGAGTCTGTAGGGGCATGCAGTGTTGACAGCAGCTCAACTAATCAACAGAATGCCTTCGAAGGTCCTGGGATGGAAGTCCCCATGTGAAATATTGCAAGGCAATAATTGTGGGATACTCCCACTGAAGGTATTTGGGTGCGTATGTTTTGTGAAGAACAACAGGCCGTCAGTTGGAAAGCTTGATCCTAGAGCAGTCAAGTGCATCTTCGTGGGCTACTCGACGACTCAGAAGGGGTACGTGTGCTGGAGTCCAGTGGAAAAGAAGAAGTTTGTAAGTATGGATGTCCACTTCCGGAAGCATGAGCCATACTACGTCAGGAGGAAACTTCAAACCACATGCCTAATACTGTCAGTGAGACGAAAGGGGGAGAAGGAGAGCTCGGTGGTGACCGATTTAGGAGTTTGTCATGGAGGCACGGTTGAAGAGGAGCAGAAAGGTGAAGAGGAACAAGGGGAGGAGATGAGAGGTGTTAGGCCTACGGCTCAGGAGTTACTTACCTACAACAAGAGAGGGACGCAAACTGCAGGACCAGTACCTATAGTGCCAGTGCCAAGTTCCTTGTCTGCGTCCGTCTCGACTCCTGAGACACCTACACTGTCACCACCATCCCCTTCAGGTAATATCAGTCTCCCTACTCCTCCCACACCATTATCAGTACGGAGGACCACTCACAGCAATGCGAGATATCCTCCGGACAGATATGGTTGGGACCTTGCTCATTTTGTTTCTTATGACCACATCTCCTCTTCTCATGTAGCATTTATTGCATCTTTGGATAGTATTATTGTACCTAACAATTGGCAGGTTGTCAAGAACGATCCAAAGTAGAAAGCGGCAATGCTCGAGGAGTTAGGAGCTCTTGAGAAGAACCACACTTGGAAGCTGGTGAGACTGCCAGAGGGAAAGAGCGCAGTCGGATGCAAGTGGTCTTTACTGTGAAGCATAACCTAGATGGACAGGTTGAGCGCTACCAAGCTCGACTGGTGGCAAAAGGATACAGTCAGACGTACGACATCGATTATGACGAAACCTTTGCACCAATCGCAAAGATGAGTACTGTCAGGACCCTGATTTCTTTCGCAGCGAATGGTGGATAAAAGCTACACCAACTGGATGTGAAGAATGCATTTTTTCATGGGGATCTGGTGGAGGAGGTATACATGGAGATACCACCAGGATTCGGTACCAACCAGACAGTGGGCAAGGTCTGCAGGTTGAAGAAGTCCCTCTATGGACTAAAGCAGTCTCCTCGGACATGGTTTGACAGATTCAGGAGGACGATGATAGGAATAGAATATCAGCCGATCAAGGCTGATCATACTGTATTTTTCAGACGGAGTGGAGGCCACATCACCATGCTTGCGGTGGATGTGGACGACATGGTTATCACAGGAGATGATGAGCAGGAGATCGTCCGACTTAAGGGGAAGCTTGGCAGAGAATTTGAGGTGAAGGACCTTGGTCTTCTTCACTACTTCCTTGGGATAGAGATCGTTCGAGACGCAGAGGGGATTGTTCTTTCTCAGAAAAAGTATGCACTGGACCTTCTTACAGAAACAGGGATGTTGGGGTACAAACCTGTAGCAACGCCAATAGACCAGAGGTTCAAGTTGGAGGCCGAGGCTGGAGACCCAGTTGATCGAGATAGGTACCACAGACTGGTGGACAAGTTGATATATCTGAGCCACACACGACCTGATATCTGCTTTGCAGTGAATGTGTGAGTCGCTACATGCATGACCCACGAAAGGGCCATATGAATGCAGTGTACCAGATTCTGAGGTACTTGAAGTACTTCCGGGAAGGGGCTGATATTCAAGAACGATCATGTGAGCATTGAAGGCTACTGTGATTCTGACTGGGCTAGCTGTGCCGATGACAGAAGGTCTACCTCAGGATATTGCATATTCGTAGGAGGCAACCTAGTCTCCTGGAGGAGTAAGAAACAGTCTGTGGTGGCCAGATTGACATCGAAAGCAGAGTACAGAGCTATGGTCCTGGGAGTTGCAGAACTGCTATGGTTGAAGAACATGCTGGTAGAACTGAAGCTGGATCAAGGAGCCAAGATGAAGTTGTGGTGTGACAACCAATCAGCTATTAGTATCGCCAACAATCCAGTACAACATGACAGGACCAAACACATCGAGATTGTTAGGTTCTTCATCAAAGAGAAGCTGGATAACGGATTGCTGGAGCTTGGCCACGTTCCGACCAGGGATCAGGTAGCAAACGGACTAACCAAGGGACTTACCTCTGTGAGCATGATTAGAGGATGTGACAAAATGGACTTAGTGAATATCTTTCGCCCATCTTGAGGGGAGAGTGTTGGAATATTTAGTATGTCATATTTAGTAGATTGTATTAGCATAAAGGATATTATAATATCCTGCAGACATATTTGGTATGCCAGAATATGCCGCAGGATATTCCGTCATTGTAATATTGACTTTAAGGCTATATAAAGCCAAGAGGACTATCAGTAAAATTATCAATCAATTACAACAATTATCTTAGAGCCTGATAAACCTGATGGACCTGACCCAACCCGATCCTCCGGACTTGGTTTTTGGCTTCATATGTTGAACCCGAGGTCTGGTCGGGCTTGGACTCGGACTAGGCTTATGATTCATCGGCTTGGGCTCGGGTTGACCTTAAGTCCGACCCAACCCGCCCGAGTTGCACCCCTACTGTCACACCCCGCTCCCGTAGGAGCGATCGTCCACGCTAAGGCGTATGCCGCACGAGCCTAGATTGCGCTCGTGCAAGACGGGTTCCATAACGACCGATTTCAGCGGCTGCGACGGGATCGTCGCACAGAAGTCCCAAGTAGAGACATTGAATAATAGCAGCGGAATTTGAAGCAAAATACAAGTCTTTCAAAAGAAGGTCTTTATTGATATTGAAATAAAGGTTACAATGGGCGCAAGGCCAAGATTACAAGTCACTCAAGCTCACTCTTCTCACATTACAAGTCACTCAGCTCTCTCTCATCTCTCAAATACAAGTCTTGAGCCAGCGGATGCTTCGGAAGGCGACGTCCATACATTATGTTCCGTATAAGTCTTTACTCCATGCGGCCGCAGGCTTCGAATCGCCAAGGAACTCCGTGCCTCGACGCATCCAAGCGAGCTCCGCGTCACGAGCTTCTACCTGTGCCTGCACATGAAAACTATGTGGGTGTCAGTACTCAACTGTACTGGTGGAATGAGCTCTTCGCCCACCCATACAAAACCAACACGTTTGATTTACTTTGTGCAACATAAGCCTTTTGATTGTCTTTCTACTCTTGCCTTAGGATTATTTTAGGACCGACGCCTTGGCCTATTTTGTGTCTCTAGACCATCCCGTGCTTGCAACAACAACGTTAACTCATACTTTGCCTCGAGACCCTTCTCGTGCCAACAACATTAACCTATCAAGTCGTGTTTGCCTTACGGCCATAATCAGAGACGCAACTACACGATGAGGCTCCATTTCCATGTGATCGTGCTAGGAATCCGTCGTGCCGTGCCTCGCAACTCAGAGTGACTAAACCATATCGTCGCCTCGCACCCCTTTCTACTTCAATCACCAACTGACCCAATCAGGACTTGTGGACTAAATGTCACTCGACCGACTTTGCCTTGCGGCATCTCCTGACTTAAACTCAAGACAACTCAATTATAACTATGCAACTTATATGCCGACAACATAAGACTCGACGCCACATCTCGTGCCGAAGCACATCACCTACGTTGTAACCAAATCTTAGGCCCAACATTGTGTTCTAACTGTACACACACATTCAACTCGACTCCTTGATATAGTGCACTCAATACTCGACTCAATCCAAAGGCACACTCGCGGATTGCCGCCCGTGCCGACTCATCTATATGAGGTCACTAGCATGACAAACTATCTTGGACACAAGCTAGCCCCAATGAGCGTCCACCGAATACTTGCCTTTCGGCTCAGCTATCCCGCTCACATTCACCCTCGGTTTCCTCCTAGGCGGGAACGGTCCCGTGGCCCCGGGTTGTCGTCCGAGGAAACAAATCGCCCTTGTCGACACGTTGTCCAATGACTATGCCAGACTCGACTCAAACTGACGTCTCACACAGTCATCCTTCTTTCAGTATTACCATCTCTTTCAAACCAATATCAAGACTTCTATCATTTGAGACCCCCCGACGACCCACGGTCGCGAGCATTCTTTCCATGTTACCATATCATTTTATTCAACTCATGAATGCCTATTCGATAGTCCTTTCTCCAAAACTCATTTAATCAACCGTGGTTCATCCCTTAAACACTAAGTCCGTGCATCGTGCCTCAAACCGACTTACGTTCTACGCGACGCTATCGCCCAAATCATACTCTATATGACGGGCCCTGAGACCGTAAGACTATGTGGTTATACCCAACCGTCGAACTCGTAGGACCGTGCTTGCTACCACTCCGATAGCCTAACATAACTTGTCTGACTTAAACGCACAACGACTCGACGAGCAAAGGCTGCGTCAATCCTCGCATTGCGGAAACGTGTCGCGCATGCGTTCGACTTCTGAACGACCAAGTCATTTGGGTGCCTAGACTTATGTCATAAGCCGTGCAACGCAACTTAATTCATGGGGCAAGTCAAGGCTATGCCAAGCCTTGGACGATGGGACCGTGCATGCTTTATGAAGCATTCATGCGGGCGACGCCTATGACGTAGGCTACGTTCATAACTTCGCCAGCTCAAACCAACTTTCCTTCTCCCAAGCCACGGGACGAAGGATCGAATGTCATTTTTAAAGCACGTCGTGCACCAATTCTAAGCCGATCGTTGGACCTTTCCATATTCTAACTCAATTTGACCCGTCGGGATTATTCTCCTATCTATGTGGATTCGTCTCTTTTATTACCAAGCCTACTTGTGCAAGTTGAAAACATGCGAATTATTATGTGAAGGCTAAGATGAGGCAAGTTCACCGAAACTACCCCACCTGAGCGTGCAGTCGCCTCGACCGAGCGATGTCTTCGAGCAGCCGTTGTAAGGCTAAGTCCGAACACCGTTGGCGTTTCGATTCTTCCGATTGACTGAGCGGGACGGGGCACTACATCATACACCACTCAGAAAAAGTTTCTTCCTCAAAACTGAGTACACTTACTCATCGACTTATCACTCGAATGTTCAACGACTCTCGCGCACATTTCCTCTATGCATTTCTCAAATCCGAGCCACGCTCGTGCTACCCTCAATCCTTTCTTCAAAACTCACGATCTCAAAATCCTCGACACTTCTCATTCCTCAAGTCTCGCTTGAATTCAACATATCACTTAGTTTGGATCGTGCACACGTTCCAGGCGTCCTCGAAATACATGCATTTTAACCAAGCCTTGTGATAGTGAATCCAATCCCACCTATTGATTCATCCGCTCAATCCCAAAAATCAATCGTATCGATGCTAACTCTCGCGACGTGGATATCTCGCCTAGCCGCTAGGCCATCTCTCCAGGCTAAAGTCAATTGTCAGTATTGGAATCATAGTTCCCAGACAACAATATCAACACTGACCCTATCCTAAGGTCAAACCAAGTTGATAGTACGGGGGTTTTCTACCCAAGCTCGCATCACTCCGATTTCTAAACTTCGAGCATAGATTTCCTATACACATCTGAACGTTCGTCGCACCGGGTACGAGTCATTCAGCAAAGCCATCCTATTATAAGTTCACTCAACCAAATCTTCGATACATCAATATCGCTCGACCAACAAGCCATTTCACATAGTCTATCTCTTCGAACACGTTCGACATAATCCGCCTATCAATCCTTTCAAATCAAACACGCTACGACCCAATTTATCGCTAAGCCATAATTCACATTCCATACTGTAACACCCAGTTTTTCAGATGAGGGTAATTTTGAAATTTTGTAATTATAATTATTATTTATTGATAATTATTTTATATTATGATTTTTGGTGATTTTTAATCATTTTTAAACTATTTAAAATTATGACTTGTGATTTTGACATTTTACTATTGTTTGGTTTTAATTTCGAGGAATTTGTCACCCCCAGTTTTCAGGAACAGGAGTATTTTTGTCATTTTATATTTTTGAAATATTTTTGAAATTTATTTTATTATTTATGATATTGTTTTGGGGTTATTTGAGTCGGGTTCGAATTTCAGCTCAATCCGACTTGAAACGGGGACCCGGGGGTAGTGTTGACTTTAGTGGACCCACACATTGTTAGCCATGGCCCACATGATAGAAATATTTTAGTTAGTGTTTAGACTAATTATTATGGATATGGTTAGTGTGATTAGAGACTTTAGAATGACTAATTTAGCCCCAACCAATTAGCCCTTTCCTAATACTAATAGAATAGGTTAGTGGGGGCATTTTGGACCTTACCATAATAGGACAAATAGCCCCATATGGCCAGCCACTTTGGGAGAGGATAGGCTCAAGTTCATTTCATTATTCTCATCCACACTCTCTCTTGTTCTTTCCCAAATTTTTAGAGAGCAATTGTTTGCAAAAACAAAAGTATGATATTTATTTCACAAACTTTGTAAAGAATATTACAAGAATTCTAAGAAAGTACAACTATAGGAATCCGATTTGGATGACGATCGCTTTATCCCTTGGACGATGTGAACTTTTGAAGACGAAAGCTTTTGAAGATGACTGAAGGCAGGAAGCCTCTGATGGAACGAAGGCAGAAAGCCTCTGATGAACTGAAGGCGAAGAGCCTCTGAAGAACGCAGCAGCACTTTAGCAAGAACCCCTGGATTCTCTGAAGAGAATAATCTCTCTGTGTGTAATCTGATCTCTCTGATCTCCCTTCTGTTGAATGGAAACGAAACTCTATTTATAGAGTTCTGAAATAACTGTTTTGGGCAGTTATTCTGGAGAGCGCCTGATTGAAGTGCGCCTGTTTTGAGCACGTATGACAAACTGCGCCTGTTTTGAGCACGTATGACAAACTGCGCCTGTTTTCACTCCATTATCACGAACGTGCACCAACTGCTCTAGACACGTGGCATTATTTGATTGACATGCGCTTGGTCGTGTACAGTTAGTGGGACACGTGTTGGACATGTAGAGTGGTAGTTAGGCGTTGATTTAGTCAAAGTGCGCCTGTTTCAGGGACACGTGGTAAGCTCTGAATTGATGTTGTTTTGAACTGCGCCTTCTTCACTGAGACGTAGGCGCAATCTGCAAAGTGTGCTTGATATAGTCAAAAGTAGGCGCAGTCTGTCGATAGTGCCTGGTTCTTCGATGTAGGTGCAATCTGTCTAGACAGCTATCATATCTTCCTCGAGTGCTACGCTCTCTGAGTACTGAATAGGCGCTATTTGAGTTTGATTGAGAACTAGGCACAGTCTGCCCTGTTGACGGAAAACTAGGCGCAGTCTGCCCAGATTCATGAATTAGGCGCAGTTTGGCTAGCTGGCTGAAAACTAGGCTCAGTCTGCCCTGTTGACGGAAAACTAGGCGCAGTCTGCCCAGATTCATGAATTAGGCGCAGTTTGTCTTTAAGCAGTCAACTAGGCGCAGTTTGATTTTTTTTTTTTTACCTACAAGACCCCCTTCAAAGTTTTCGAAAGTTGATTTTATTCAAAATTTCGAAATACTTTGAATTTTGAAAATCAAATCAAGTTGCGCATAGGCTAAGCTGTCTGCTCGATCTGGAAGGATTAACCTCACGTTTCAGACATTTAATGAATATCCGAATGATGAATCTTCATTTTTCAAGACTGATTGAATTCAATTTTTTATGGAGGAATATAAACCACCGGATGATGTGAGGAAGAGGATAAACCGTCAGATGATAAAGATGAACGGTATAAACCGTCAAATGGTGTGATGAACGGGATGAACCGTCAAATGATGATGATGAACGGGATGAACCGTCAAATGGTGATGATGAACGGGATGAACCGTCAAATGGTGATGATGAACGGAATGAACCGTCAGATGATGATGATGAACGGGATGAACCGTCAAATGATGATGATGAACGGGATGAACCGTCAAATGGTGATGATGAACGGGATGAACCGTCAAATGGTGATGATGAACGGGATGAACCGTCAAATGATGATGATGAACGGAATGAACCGTCGGATAATTTTGTATAGGATGTTCATTTAGAAGATATAGTCAATCGATGAATTTGACCAATACTGGTGTCAGAATCCCATGATCTGGAATCAGAAGAATTGGAGCGCTCGTCACTATCAGATTTAGAGACTGCTGGGGATAACACTTGCGGAGAAGTATATCCGAGCCCTCTGTTAGTCCTGCTGTAGTACATTTCAGACTTTCCATATGGAACAGCTGTACGAACAGGAGTTCGCCTTCCTTTGCCGTAGTTGAGGCCACTTTTGAAGTCGTAGCCCATCTTTCGGAGGATGTCTTTGCACTGCTGACTGTAACGATGATGCTGAATAGGTCCAGTATCGTTAACTTTGCTGTCATCCGTATAGCTGAACTTTTGTTCTGGTCCTTTACTAAAAAGTATTGGATTCTCGCCTTTCTTTCGAGAAGGAACAATAAAGCAGGACTTCTCTGGCCGATCATTTGAGACTTCCGTCTGAAGAGCTTGCACAACTCCCATTGTGAATGATTGGAAGCTATCTAACATTTCCAAATAATACTTAGTATAGTAGATGACATCAGTATACTGGAAAGGAGATACATCTTCATTGATATACACAGTGGTATTTACAACAGGACCTTTAGCCTTAGCAGACTTGGTCAGATTGATTACAAGAGGGGGAGAGGAAGAACGTAAAGGAAGTTTAGACTTGTTTACGACGGAGGTCAATAACAAGCGGCTCAGAGGAGGTGAGCTCCCTATTTTCCTTGTCTTTGATAACAAGTGGCTCAAAGGAAGTGAGCTGCTTTTTTATCTTGTTACGACGTAAGTCAATAACAAGAGGCTCAGAGGAGGTGAGCTCCCTTTAATCATCATCAGTTGGCTGTTTCTGAATTGGCAAGTGAATAGCCAATAGTTTAGAGGACTGAGGATAAGAAACCCGCCCTTTAACAGGTATGATGAGGGTTTCACTGGACGTTGCTTCCTGATCTTCTTCTGTGTCAAGAGACAGAACAATCTTCATGAATTCCTTTTTATACATGCGAGAGTCATTGCAATATGCCTCAACTCCTTTGAAGGGATGGAGATCAGCCACCTCCTTATGGACTTCTCCATTGTCATCAACGTATTTAAAACATTGATGAAGAGTGGAAGGAACGATGTTATGTTCATGCAGGAATGGCCTCCCCAGAATAGCATTGTATGAGCAGCCATGGTTGTCGATGATATAAAAGGTAACCTTAGTGCGCAGATTGCCTATTTGTAGTTTTAGGCGAATCTTGCCCAAAGGTTCGCTTTTACCTTGGTTGAATCCCAGAATTGTGGTAATGGTAACAGAAAGACTATGCACAGGTATTTTCAGTGCATCTAGCATAGTCTTCGTCATAATGCTGAGAGCGGACCCAGGATCAATCAATAGACGATCAACCTTCATGGAATCGATATAGCCCGTAAAATATAGAGGACGGTCATGTCGATTATCTTCTAGCAGCATATCGTCCTGCGTAAAAGTGATGTTCGGCATCAAGTCCAGAACACTGTGGCAGTGTAGGCAAGAAACTGGTTCTGCTTCCAGCTTCTTGAGAAAAGTCAAGCAGGTTTCTGCTTGCATCAGGGCTTCACGCAAGAGCTCGAAGATTGACAATCTGGCTGGTGTATTAGCTAATTGAACCAAAATATCGAAATTGTAAGGCTTCTCAAATCCTGTGAGTGATGATTTCTTCAGAGGTTTGTCGAAGCGGACTTGTTGCTTGCCCTTGTCTACTGCAGTAGATTTGGGAGGAATAGACACCACTACTGGTGCAGATGCAGAAGGATTCTCCTCAATAGATGCAGGTTGTGCTGGAGCAGACTCCGAAGAAGACTCTGGAGCTTCTGGGACTTCCCGTTGATATGTTTTTCCTGATCTGGTGCCGATCAAGATCTCTTCTTCGTTTGTAGGGTCGAAGGACACCATGTTGCAAGTCTTTATCTTGCCTTTAGAACGATCTTTCTTCTTGGAATATGAGACTTCAAACTCTGAAGCGAGATCAGGATGGATCCACATAATTTCACCATTATCAAGAGATAATGGAACAAGGCCTTTATTCTGAGAAAGAGGGAGATTCTCAATCTCAAGAGTAGCTTTGGGGATTGGAATGACGCCGTCTTGCACCATCAGAGGAGGAAAGTCTCCAAATTGAACTGAGACCATGTTTGCGGTCACAGTCTTTTCGTCTTGTTGAAGAGTGATAACCCCAGCGTTGACTAGCTCTTGGATCTTGCCTTTGAGCACGTAGCATGCTCGAGTAGGATGTCCAACAAACCTGTGATAGACACAATATTTTGGATGGTCAGTCTTACCAACCTCTTCCGCCCTTTTAGGGTCGGGTAATTGCAGTTTGTTGCTCTTTGTAAGACATTCAAAGATACCCATGATGTCATCTTCATCGAAAGAGTACTCTTCTTTAGGACGTGGTGCTCTTTGAGGTTGTTGTGATGGAGTATGTGCAGATTGAGCAACATTGACAACCAGTGCTTCTTTATTCTTTAGATTTATGGCCAAAGCTTCTTTAGGAGTAGATGTATCTTTACCCCTCTTGTTATTTTGGTGATTGTTGTTAGAGTTTGAGCTATGATCGCCTTGGTCAGGATTCATGTGAACCCCCAATGTCTTGAATTTTTCAGCGCTGAGTTCTGCTGCCTTAGCATTGATAATGAAAGAAGGCCAGTCTTGGAATTGAGTTGCCCCTGTCCACATACTGATAATTGGCAAGAGATTATTCTTGCAAGTATCAATTGTAACAGCAGATGGTGTTCCCATTGGCATTCTGAAAGCTTCGCGACGGAACCTCTCGATAAATTGCTCAGCAGGCTCATTATTTCTTTGTTTAATTTTAATGAGGGCTGACATGGTCATGTCGTTGACGCCTTCATAAAATCGTTCAAGGAACATCTGTTTGAAACCAGCAAAAGAAGTGATACATCCGTCTGGTAGACTTCGGTACCAGTCATAAGCAGCGCCAGTTAAGCAACTGACGAATACCCGAGTAAGAAGGGCATCATTAGGCTGAAGAGGATCAGTCATCAATTCAAAATGATTAATATACTGATTGGGAGATGAAGTGCCATCAAACTGCATAATAGTGGGGAATTTGTATTTTGGTGGAAACTGCATTTTCTTCCATTCGGCGGGATAGGGTTGTTTAATGCCCAACCGTTGTAAGCCTTCCCTTTGTGTATAGGCTTCAAATTGATTCCGTAATTGTTCAACAGCATCATTAGCGTTCCCTAAAGATTGAGGATTGCTAGATTGATTGGTAATGACCGGAGGAGGAACCGCATGGTAAGCATCACCCCCAGCACCAGTTTGGCTAAGAGTAACCTGAGCTGGTACTGTGATGTTCGGAAGAGGTGGTACCCCCAGACCAGGGTTCTGAGGAGTGGAAGAAACCAATGGTTCAGGAGTTATAACTGGTGGAGTATGCTGAACCATAATAACATCATGCATTTTAGCCATCATGTCAGCCATAGTCTTCAATTGTTCTTCTAGTGCAACAATTCTTTGATTCTGATTGTTGAAACCAGAAGCATCTTGTTCTTCAGTGACGTATGCTGTCACTTCTCGTGCCATGACAGATGACACAGTTTGTTCAGAACCATCACTGTCGACAGCAAAGTCCGAATTACCCCCATCATGAGAAGTAGACCGATCACTGTAAGGAAGATTCCTTTGACCGATTGTTTCTCGGCTTCGAGATCGAGTATGCTGGTAAACACCATCATCTGATTCTCTAAGTCGGTCAAGATAGTGCTGGCTAGGTCTCCGGGTCTTTCCGTGCTTGCATTTTCTACCCCCAGAGTCTCTGGAAGTCATGTTGACGGAGGCAAACATTACCTCTTCTTCATCATCACTCTTTTGATCAACAGAAGGGAAAGTCAGACGCTCGAAGACAGAACGTTTGGTTGTTTGGCAACAACATTTGATAACCACTTCGTGAGGATGATTGCAATGATGAATTTGTGATTGTTTGGGAGAACTGGGGGTGATATTCCGTTTCTGCCTGAGATGATCCCAAAGATCAGAGACAACGGGATGAGAAGAAGTAGCAGGGATATACTCATAGATGACATTTGGAACATGATTCCGATTTCGTAAACGTTCGATTCCATGAGTATAAAGAGAGGTACTCATCTGATTGGCGTAGTTGTCAGGATTCCTTGCCTCAAAAGGTTGATACTGAGGCAAGTTGATCTTAGCATGCTTGCGTTTTACAGAGGTAGGTTTTGATTGGGGTTTTCTATTAAGATATGCCCGTAAATCATTTAAACCGCCCCTGGGAACCTCAGTTTGTGAAACTTGTAATTTGCCTTGTCTGGATCGAGAAATCCGCAAATTGGGCAATTCCTGAATATTTGCCTTGGGAGTAGGTAGAATACCTCTCTGATTAGTACGAGAATCTTTGTTAAAAGAAGTTTTCGTACTAATAGGTGCAGAGGCACCATCAGTTGGATCCTCCTCGATAAGAATCGAAGAAGACTTGGAAAAGGCCAGAGGACCTTTCCCATTGTTTTGAGATGAAGGGATAGCTAAAGAGCATTTCCCTCTGTTATCTTTCAAGTTTTGAGCTTGGGAAGATTGGGAGAAGACCAAGGGGCCTTTTCCTTTTGATGGAATGGAAGAAGGAACAGCCAAAGGACTGTCCTCAGCAAACTGCGTCTGAGCAGTTTGGGGTTTCTGGATTCTGGAGTGATCCGGAGTAGACTGCGCCTGGGCAGACTGCGCCTGAGTAGACTGCGCCTGTTTAGTCAGGGCAGCAGATGTATTAGATTGAGCCTTGGCAGCAGCAGAAGATTTGACTTGTGCCAATTTGGCACAAACTGTGCCAGAAGAAGGTTTGGTGGCAGACTGCGCCTGTTTCCCTAAGGAGAGAACAGACTGCGCCTGATTGTGAGGCAGAGATTGTGCTATTTTGGCATGAACTGTGCCAGAAGATGGTTTAACAGCAGACTGCGCCTGTTTCCCTAAGGAGAGAACAGACTGCGCCTGATTGTGAGACAGAGATTGTGCTATTTTGGCATGAACTGTGCCAGAAGATGGTTTAACAGCAGACTGCGCCTGTTTCCCTAAGGAGAGAACAGACTGCGCCTGATTACCAGAGATAGACACTGGTGTCTTAGAAACAGCAGGTTGTGCCGAGGAAGTGGCAGCGTTCTTCATTAGAGAAGTAGCAGAGTTCTTGGGAGCCCACACTGAGCGAATCTTGCTCTTGACGGAAGTCATAGTGCGGCGAGGAGTGCTTTGTGCATTAATCATTGCTTCGTAGGCCGTTTGGTCAACTTTCACGACCAAAGTCTTCTGCGTCGAGCCGATAGACGCCGTGTCACATTGAGTTGTCACCTTTTCATCAGAGGAAAAGGTCGTCCCCAGCAGAGTCGCCATTTTGTTTGCAAAAACAAAAGTATAATATTTATTTCACAAACTTTGTAAAGAATATTACAAGAATTCTGGGAAAGTACAACTATAGGAATCCGATTTGGATGACGATCGCTTTATCCCTTGGACGATGTGAACTTTTGAAGACGAAAGCTTTTGAAGATGACTGAAGGCAGGAAGCCTCTGATAGAACGAAGGCAGGAAGCCTCTGATGAACTGAAGGCGAAGAGCCTCTGAAGAACGCAGCAGCACTTTAGCAAGAACCCCTGGATTCTCTGAAGAGAATAATCTCTCTGTGTGTAATCTGATCTCTCTGATCTCCCTTCTGTTGAATGGAAACGAAACTCTATTTATAGAGTTCTGAAATAACTGTTTTGGGCAGTTATTATGGAGAGCGCCTGATTGAAGTGCGCCTGTTTTAAGCACGTATGACAAACTGCGCCTGTTTTGAGCACGTATGACAAACTGCGCCTGTTTTCACTCCATTATCACGAACGTGCACCAACTGCTCTAGACACGTGGCATTATTTGATTGACATGCGCTTGGTCGTGTACAGTTAGTGGGACACGTGTTGGACATGTAGAGTGGTAGTTAGGCGTTGATTTAGTCAAAGTGCGCCTGTTTCAGGGACACGTGGTAAGCTCTGAATTGATGTTGTTTTGAACTGCGCCTTCTTCACTGAGACGTAGGCGCAATCTGCAAAGTGTGCTTGATATAGTCAAAAGTAGGCACAGTCTGTCGATAGTGCCTGGTTCTTCGATGTAGGTGCAATCTGTCTAGACAGCTATCATATCTTCCTCGAGTGCTACGCTCTCTGAGTACTGAATAGGCGCTATTTGAGTTTGATTGAGAACTAGGCACAGTCTGCCCTGTTGACGGAAAACTAGGCACAGTCTGCCCAGATTCATGAATTAGGCGCAGTTTGGCTAGCTGGCTGAAAACTAGGCTCAGTCTGCCCTGTTGACGGAAAACTAGGCGCAGTCTGCCCAGATTCATGAATTAGGCGCAGTTTGTCTTTAAGCAGTCAACTAGGCGCAGTTTGATTTTTTTTTTTTTTTTTTTTACCTACAGCAATCCCTAGCAATTTCTCCACCAAATCCTTCCATTTCGCCACCAAATCTTTTCTTTCCTTCTCCATTCTAGCCAAGGAGGAAGCTACCCAAGTTTGGGAGGATTCGGAGCTCGTTCGTGTCCTTTTGGAATCTCTACGTGTCGGTGTCGCTCCGGGAAGACTTTTCTTCGATTCGATCTATCGTCAGGAGCAGAGATTTGTGCAGTATCAGCATCAGGCTGGAGGAAACCAGCAGGGCGAGCTATCGTCAGGACAGTCGAGGATGCACAGACCGTTGGAGATCTTGCTGCAAGTTCCGTTCTTCTCAATTCCATTCCCGCAATTGTCTTTTATAATTACCTTGAAATCCGATTCCATCTGTTCCTTGTTGATTGATTAATTTTGTCATGTTACTCTTTTGTTGTGTTTGTTTTTCTTCTGAGAAAATCATATGGGCTAGGTCGCCTAAATCATGGGATCTAGAATCCTCGATAGTCGTGTTAGTTGTCATAGTGAGGACATGTAGTCAGATTTTGGATGTATTCTCGGGTATGGGAATTTAAGATTTTTGCCGTCGCATGCGGCAGTACGAAAATTTTAAATACCATGAACCTAGAGGTATGTACCTTAGTCAAGGACTCTGTGATTATCGTAGCCTTGCTCACTAGCATGATGAAGACTCTGGACAACATGATTTTTGGACAGACGCATATGATTAACAGATTGTATCTTGAGAAGGTTTAAACATCATACCCTTTTGATTGTTATAAATGACTTAGGAGTAGGGATATTTAGTTTTGTAGAGCTTATTCATAGGTAGTTCCTTCATAGTATAATGGTATGATGACTTGTAGAGTGTCTGTACCCTAGAGGTGATAGTTAGCATTGGTGTTAGAATAGTAATCCATTGCAGATAATTCTCCTGTTATCTATAATACCAATCAGTTACACATAGGATGTTAGTATGCCTTACATCCTTGATGATTATTACTACTTTCCCTTACCTTTTCCAGTGAGGCACCCGTGACCAGAGCCTGCCTTTGAGTATAGTTGTAGTTTCACCTAAGACAGAGAGGTCTATTTGCATAAATAGATTACAGATGATATTGGCATATGGGATATAGGTTAGTTGGTATCTATAGGCCATTGTTGTATAGGGTTATAAACATGTTGTTTAGCCTATACTTGGTTCAGTTTTCCATTTTAGTTAAGTTCCCTTCGTGTTGAGTTCCTTGTGTTGATCACCTTTATAGGCAGTGTGCAGACCCTTCACTAGATACCATGTCCCCTTGATTCAGACCATTCATCCTTAGCCTAGTTCTAAGCATTGTTTCAGACCCTTATAAGTTTAGTCTGCCTTAACCCTTGGTTGATCAGTCATGTATATATATAGATGATATACTTAGGATATATGTGATGGGTTGTTGTTCTTGAGCATATATATATATATATATATATATATATATATATATGTGTGTGTGGTATTTGGTATTCATGTGCTTAGCTTATAGGTATTTAGTTATAGGTGACTTGATAGGATTGGAAAGTTAAGAGCTAGTCTATTATAGAGTTTCTCTTTTGCTAAATTCTAGTTGCCAACACCTAGATAGCTAGCATAGGTAAAACCCTAAGAAGTTGACCAGTTGATGACCAAGTACTTGGATGTTGAGAAATTGACTAGTGATTGACCCTTGACTATGTTCGACCTAGAAGGGGGTGCGATCATCTTAATTTCGAGGACGAAATTTTTATAAGGTGGGTAGGATTGTAACACCCAGTTTTCCAGATGAGGGTAATTTTAAAATTTTGTAATTATAATTATTATTTATTGATAATTATTTAATATTATGATTTTTGGTGATTTTTAATCATTTTTAAACTATTTAAAATTATGACTTGTGATTTTGACATTTTACTATTGTTTGGTTTTAATTTCGAGGAATTTGTCACCCCCAGTTTTTAGGAACATGAGTATTTTTGTCATTTTATATTTTTGAAATATTTTTGAAATTTATTTTATTATTTATGATATTGTTTTGGGGTTATTTGAGTCGGGTTCGAATTTCAGCTCAATCCGACTTGAAACGGGGACCCGGGGGTAGTGTTGACTTTAGTGGACCCACACATTAGTTAGCCATGGCCCACATGATAGAAATATTTTAGTTAGAGTTTAGACTAATTATTATGGATAAGGTTAGTGTGATTAGAGACTTTAGAATGACTAATTTAGCCCCAACCAATTAGCCCTTTCCTAATACTAATAGAATAGGTTAGTGGGGCATTTTGGACCTTACCATAATAGGACAAATAGCCCCATATGGCCAGCCACTTTGGGAGAGGATAGGCTCAAGTTCATTTCATTATTCTCATCCACACTCTCTCTTGTTCTTCCCCAAATTTCTAGAGAGCAATCCCTAGCAATTTCTCCACCAAATCCTTCCATTTCGCCACCAAATCTTTTCTTTCCTTCTCCATTCTAGCCAAGGAGGAAGCTACCCAAGTTTGGGAGGATTCGGAGCTCGTTCGTGTCCTTTTGGAATCTCTACGTGTCGGTGTCGCTCCGGGAAGACTTTTCTTCGATTCGATCTACCGGGAGGTATAAATCCCTTCTCCTTTTCATTTCCTCATGCATATAGGTCTATTTTGAACCCATAGGAATGACCCCCATGGTTGTATCTTCATTTGTGTCCATTTCTTGTCCATTTGGAGGTCATAGGAGTGTCCTTTGTGTTGTGGTTGTGTCCATATGGGAAAACCCCAAATTTGGACACACTATGTGTTGTTGTTATGTATGAATGAATTATTACATGTTTAATCTCATATTTTTGTATTGGAGATGTGTTTTATAGTGTCTCATATATATATATTAGTGTAGAGAGTGAGTTCTTGATATATTATGTTATATACTTGTGTTCTTTTGTCTCAAACTACCCAAATTCGTCATAATTTTTATCCGCGTTTTTAGTAGCAATAGCAACTTAGAAATGTCATAAATTTTAGCTTAAAACTCCGATTTATCTCCCGTTGTTTTTAAAAGAACCGTATCGAAGTTAGCTTTCCAAATATATATTTTAATAAGCCAAATTCTTTATGTAACTTTCTGTAGAATTATTTGAGTGTCAGCTGTACGAAAGACGAACGCGTTTCGGTATTTTCGCGATTCCGGGAGCTTCCGGACACGAAAATGCGATCCGTTTGAAGTTTCGGAAAGCTAACATGAAGTACTACAACATACTTTAATCCTAGAATTTAGTGAATGCCCAATTGGTACAGTATTGATTTTAAGTAAAAGAGTGACTATACGATATATGCATTTTGTGTAACCTATGAGCCTATGTAGTATGGATATTAAATGAATATAGAGTATGTAATGCATGATATGTTAGATGAATGAAATGATATATATCCTCTTTACATTAATGTATATATATGGTTGAATGCAAGCATGTAGGAATGCAATTAATGTAATATATGTAAGCATATATACCTTCCTTTTCCTGTTGCCAAGCCAATTTCAGTTTTCAATATAGTGGAATGTCTATGAATGTAATGTTAACCTTCAACCCCTTAATTCGAAATGTTAGTTAATTTCAGTATTAGACAATGCATGAGCTGTATGCATGTGGGATGTTGGCTTAATGGCAGATTTCAGATAACATGGTTCATTTTATGTGGTTAGTTACACCAGTTTATGGGATAGCTCACTTTAGTTTATATGTAAATGTGGAACTAAAACTGAGATTGTTTCCTTTTCTTTCTTCTAACTGATTTGAATGTATACACTGATTCCCTGTTCTTTCCTATTGGACTGTCACTCTCAAGCCTAACACACATGTACACCCCACTGCTTTGTATACACTGATTTCCCTTTTCCAGATTTCATTGGGTTGATTGGTTCACTGATTTCCAGCTTGGTGTGCTCACTGGGTTTCAAGAGAATGATCACACACACACCCTAATGTATACACTATTCCAGATTTCCTTTTCACAAATTTTTCCTGCTACACCAATGCTTCATTGTCACACACCTTTTAACTGAACACACACACAAAAGTTGCCATGCCACATTGCCTTGTTAGCTTACTGAATTCCCTTTCCTGCTTCACATTATATGTATACACTATTTTCCATGGTTCACTGTTCTCTAGCCTATCACATATGCACACACTCTCATGTGTAGCACACACACACACATATGAAATTCCTGCTACACTAGGACATTACACACAAAAAATCTGAGAATTGTTGCTAGCTATAGTTGATATGTTAACTGAAATTGTAATAACCTAACATCACACACACATATATGGAAATGACACACTGTTAACCCCATACACACACAAGTTTTGTGCATGAACACACTAGCCTACACTCATTTCCCTTACACACATACACCCACTCACATTGCATTGAGATGTCACCCCCTCTCTATGTACATACAATACATATAGCTAATATGTGTATGCATGTCTATATGTATATATCTAAATGTCTAAACCAATGTGAATGTGTAAATGATAGAGTAAAGTGGAAGGGTAAATTGAAATCAATATAGTATTTCCTATGTAATGTGAGTGTAATGTATATAGCCTAGTATTGTAAGCCTAATATAGAGTGCCTAATTGAATGTCTGTTTATAATGCAACCCATAACCCTTAAATTGAAATGCTAGTTAAATTCAGATTTCATATGTAAACCACCATGCCATGCAACCCTCTCTCTTTCATTATACAATGTTGATTATAGCTCAATATGATGTGCCCTTGATGTATGGTTGTGTGGCTTGTATAGCCTTGGATTGGTATGTGTGTTCTCTGTGACTTGTGAGTATGCTTGGTTGTTAGCCTAGCCTTGGTTAGGCTTAGTAAGACTTGTCTGGGTTAGGTTGACCTAGTTTGACTAGTGTGGTTGACTAGAGTTGACCAAGTGTTGACTTTAGTCTAGTTTGACCTAGACAGCATGCAGATGCATTGTAGATTACTATTATCATCCCCTGTATACATCTTGACTTGTGTTGCTCTAACTAGGAGTCAGGTATCTCATCTCGGACAGTACATTTACTTCAGACATTCAGATACGAGGCGAGTACATTCTCTGATCATTTCATATCCTGCTTAGAATTATTTCCTGCATTAAATTACTTTACTTGATACTGTCACGTTGGTCACACGGATTAGTACTATATGGATCCCTTCTTGAGATGTTATCCCTTCAGGGAGCATCGGGTACTCTATGTTCTGTGCGTTTCACTTACATGACGTATCATATGCTTCTTTGGTTCTTTGATCACTTGTGACATATACCCATATGATCACAGAGTCTTCTCTGAATCCTTATCCCATTTATTGGGTCTATCAAAATCCCCATTTATGGGACTACTATGTACCACCCTTCGGGGGCTTATCACCCTTTGGGGGCATATCACCCTTTGGGGGCTTACCACCCTTCGGGGGCTGTTACATAGAATCATAACATAACCTGGTTGGATCCTTGTGTATTAGTTGGGGGTACGGGGGAGTATAAATAGCCATGTGAACAATTCCAAAGTAGAATAGCCATGTACGCCTCTTTAGTATAGCCATGTACAAATCAAGCCGTTCACATGTCGACTTTGTACTCTGAATCTCTAGTCACTGGTAGCTCTCTGTTTATAGTAGATATTTCTATTACAGTTCTATCTTTGTTTACATACTGCATTTCCTTCAGTATCTATATCTTACTTTACTGCATGATTATATTTTCTAACCTGCTATGAACTGTTGAGATGTACTGTGCTCGCTCCCGTCCTGACTGGACCTGTTGAAAATTTTACAGAGGATGATGAGGAACCCTGCACCCCTTACTTGGAGTTTGCCTAGTTGACACTCGCGACCTGGACCCCTGGGGAGGTTCAGGCAGCTGCTCAGGATGATACCTTGTATAGTGTATAGCTTAGGCTGTTCCTTCTTTTCATGCTTAGCTGTTGTCTTTATTTTCAGAGTTGTATATTTTAGAGATGATGAGACTTGTATTCCATTTCTGCTGTACCTCAGTTGAGGATTTCTTATCTATTTCCATCGTGCTACATTCTACCTTAGATTGTGATTGAGTTGTACCTCGGTCTTGGCCTCCTTCTGGAGAGTATATTTCATGTTATGTAGTTATAGTTTGTCACGACCCGCTCCCGAATAATCGGATACGAGTCAGACACGCCCAGCCTTCGTCGTTGGACACGACGAAGTAAGCTGTACAATACTAAGGAAAACTCACAGTCACAATGTAATGTAAACCAAATCACAGCTTTTATAACGTTCCCAGAAATCACCAATATCCATCAAGTGCTTTAAAATACAACTCTGCCGGAGACAAATCTGGTCCAAAGAAATAATATACAATAATGAATCTCTAAGATACAAACTCCAGAAAAATAAACTGAAATAAATAAAAACTGCAATATCCAAGCAATCACTAGCTCCATGCAATCTCCCACTCACCTGCAACGATCCTATCAGGAAAAGAGCAAAGTACAACCCTGACTAGACAATATACAATGTAATCTGTGATCCAGAGTACAAGGTGAAACAGGAATATCAGAAAACTAGAACATGAAATGAAACTGAACTGTGGTACCAGAAATGGAAATGTAAAACTGCAGGTAATGGATGAAAATCAAGATGCTAGACAATGAACACGGCTATCAATGTACAAGGCAATCAATCACGACAATCAATGATGCAATTGTGACAATTTTGAAATATTAAAACTAATGTGTGACCGGCTTAGGAACAATCAATCAATCAATCAATGAGTCAATTCTACATGGTACGGCTTCATCGTACGTGATGTGTACGATTAGGCTATCTTCAATACCTATGTTGGGTGTGGTCACACAAAAGCTAATATTTCCCCCAATCCCCGCAATGAACAATGACGCACAAGCAATGAACAATGGAACAAGACAATCGTGTGTAATTCGTGTCAGATATGAGAACATGGCACATGAAGGTAAGACAGAAAATAAGGTACAAGTCAAGTCAGTGTACTTGCCTCGGTTTGGTTGCACGAGAGTAGTACTGCATGGTTGTAGTGAATTACCTGTTATATTTGTACAAGTTATTTAGTGTTTGAAATAATGACAAGTTAACTAACTATATATTGTCCAAAATTAGCTAATAATATTTGGAAAATATTATAGTTTTAAATCATTAAAAATACTATACTATATAATTTGAAATATTTTAGAAACATTTATTAGAAATTTAATAATCGTAATTATACAAGCTTTTTAGAAATAGAAACATTTGATTTGCTATATCTATTTAGCAAGAAAATACTAAGATATTTATTATTTGAGAAATATTTAAACTATATCTTACAATAAAATGCTCATGCTATAGAAACTTCTTAATAGCTAACTAACCATAAATTAGTTTACCAATACTTTGGAAACATAAATATATAAATTGGGCAAAATAAGTATTAATGAAATACTTTTAATCTATATTTTGTAAGAAAATTATTTATGTTTTATAAAACACTTTATATATCAATTTCTCGAATACTAGTAAGTAAATAAAATCCTAGGAAAATAGTTTATTTTTTTAATACAAAAATGTGCTAACAATTTTCTTAGAGAACATATATGAAATAATAAAGCATCTTCATAGAATTAATTATTTATTTAAAACTTCTTAGAAATAAAGCAAATAACCATTATTACTCTAAATATTATTTCTACTAGGCTACTATACAAGTATACATACCAGCCTAACAATTAATTCCTCTCTGGAAAAATGAAATTAAATATCTAAAAGCTAAAATGAACCCAGCCCAACTCCTGGCCCAGCTGATTTAATAATTCCTCTCTCTCCTAAATTAATAGACTAATACATTAGCCCAGTCTTCAGCCCAACCCGGCCTGGCCCAGAGCCCAGCCCACACTTAAAATCTCTGGCTAAAAAAAACAATAACTTAACTTCAAAATCAACAGCCCAACTCTGGCCCAACTTTTTGGCCCAAGGACCCGGCCCACACAAACCTAACATAACCCTGATTACTCTCTCTCTCCTCTCACACTCTTCACTCAGCGAACAGAACGTTCGAGAATTCTGTCGAAGTCCGCCCCAACTCTTCGTCTTCTCCGACGAAGCCTCGACTTCTCCGGCGAGCATCTCGTCGTTTCAGGCGAGGCTTCCGTCTCCTCCTTCTCCGAGTAAACCCTAACGCCATCTCCTCTTCATTTTCTCCCTCTAGCTTCTTCTTCCCTCTGGTTAGGAAACCCTAGGTCGAAACCCTAACACTTCTTCTTCGTCTTCTTCCTCTGGTTAGGAAAAACCCTAGGTCTAGGTCTTCTTCCCAGACTTCGAGAGTAAACCCTAACCCTAGGATCCATCCTCTTCAACCCAGCCAAGCAAACTCTAACCCTAATGATTTCTCTCCATGGCCAGCCGCTACAAACCCTAACCCTAGGTTCAACCGTCTCCTTCATCTGGCCGACTCCTTCTTCTCCGACTAGGAAACCCTAGATTCTAGGTCTGAACCCTAGGTCCTTCTTTCCCTCTGCTGGAAAACCCTAGATCTCACAATTTCCTCCGGCGAAAACCCTAGATCTAGGTCGTCTTCTACACTGGCCGACCACAACCCTAGGTTAGGAAACCCTAACCCTATCTCCACCTTCACTCACCTTCCCAGTCCTCACAAACCCTAGATCTAGACAGCAACCATGAAGAACAAGAAGGGGGTTCGAGAAGGGAAACTCACCAACCTGAAGAGGAAGTCGATCCACTGCGGCGAGGCGCTGAGGTCCGGGCAGCAACGATGGCGACGGCTCGGCGGTGGATCTCTCCAGATGGCGACTCTGATCTCGTGATGGCTCGGCGAGCGACTCCTCGGCGTAGCGGTGGATCTCCGGCGACGTCTGGCTGCTCGACGACGAGTTCAACCCCTCGTGGCGGCGGCGAGCTCTACGAGACGGCTCCTCGGGTCGCGGAGGGCCGAGCACTGCTCAAGAAAGCAGCGCGAAAATCGAGGCGTCGGCGTTAATGGCGGTGCACAGTCTCCCAAGCTAGCCAGTGGCGCGACAGTCGAGGCGAGCTCGACAGTCGAGGCTGGCTCGATCTTCGAAGTGGCGGCGGCTCGGCGACGTCCCGGCGAGGAAGCTCGGGCGACTGGCGGTGAAGTCGAACTCCGGCGAGCGGTGGCTGTGCACGCAACCCAAGGTGGCAGCGCGGTCTCCGAGGCCCTGCTCCGCACTGATGGCATGGCGCGAGGATCGAGGCGGCTCACTGCTGATGGCGGTGCACGAGGATCGGGGCGGCGGTGGAACTCCGGTGACGACGGTGGGCTCGGCCTCCTCCAGAGAGGAGAGAGAAAAATTGTAGAGAGAGAGAGAGGGGTGACGTGTAGAGAGAGAGAGAGTGGAGTACTGACAGTGATGGGATGTGTCTGGAATTCATTGGTATACGTGTATATTTATAGTAATTAATGTGCGTCTGTGTGTGTGCAGGAGTGAGTGGCACTCCTGAAAATAACCATAGATCTGGGGCTATTTCTGTGATGGCAGTAGCAGTAATTTAGTGTAGATCTAGGGGTAAAATCAAATAGATTGTAACAGAATTAGTTAGAGATTCAAATTCAAACTAAGTTTTTCAAAATTCAAATGATTTTTTAAAACAGCTTTCCAAAACCAATATTCCCTCCAATATGTTTCCAAAAAAACAGATTTTCAAATTCAAATAAAATGATCCATCACAATTTACAAACAGATTTCAATAGAAAAATAGATTCGAGTACAGTTTCTAAAAGGAATTTCGAAAATACTCATCCCTCCAAGATTCTCAAAAAAACAGGATTAGCAAATAAAAATGATCCAACAGTTTCTTTTTTACACTAGCCTAATAACAGGATTAGTAATTAAATAATTTCTTAATAACCAACATAGTCAAGAAAATCATAGCTGACACATTAATTATGAAAATAGTTATTTAGTAAATCTTCTCTTAACAATTCAAAAGAATAATAATAGCTTCAAATTATTTAGGACTTCAAGAGAATTAGTATACAAAAATACCTTTCAATGGAAAAATTTATAAATAGTAAGAAATTTCTATTACTCAATTTATTCAATCGAAATTAGGTTTTAACAATATTTAAATGCAAGGAAAATTTAGGAAAAATCTCAAAATTTACCAAATACGATTTTGGGAGTTACAAATCTATCCCCCTTACAAAAATTTCGTCCTCGAAATTTCAAGGATTTGCAGAGTACAAAATCAAACAAAATTCATAAAAGACAACTGAATGATTTATTTATGTAGTAAAAATATAAGGACTAACAAGTAGTCACTAGACAATAGGAAAGACTGTAGATGCAAGAAAACTTAGAGACAAGCCTCAAAATAGCCAATATAAAAGAAATTCAGCTACTACAAGCAAGTAAAAAGATCACGGTTCACTCAGCTGCGCTCCTGCAGCTACTACTGATCCTCATAAACTGGGTCCTCCTGCTGCTGCTCTGTTGCTGGCTCCTGACGAGTGAAAGCCGCAGGACAATCCCTCACTTGATGAGTGGCAGATCCACAAACCAAACACTGTCCTAACTTCTGGCGGCATTCCTCGCCACGGTGTCCCGGTCTCTTGCAGTATGCGCAAGAAAAGTAGACCGGGGTCTGGGTCTGCCTCTGCTGCCTCGGTGATGTCGGTGCTCGAACATGGTGCTGATGCTGAAGTGGCCTCTGCTGAGTGTCGGTCCGCTTCGGTGGACCCTGAGAACTGCTGGCGCCAATATCTCTGTCCCGCTTGAGCTTCGGGTCCATCTCCTTCTCCACTCCCTGAACAACTTTAAGGATGCTCGCATATGTAGTGGCCTGACTAATAGCTACTGCATGACGTAGCTCCCTGGTGAGACCCTTCTTGAACATCCAAGCCCTGTCCTTCGGCGTGCTGACTAGGTTCTCTGCGAACCTGCTGAGTCGGGTGAACTCGGATGTATACTGGGCCACTGACATATTCCCTTGCTGCAATGCTTCAAATTGCATCCTAAGCTCGTCCCGCTCCACATCCGGAAAGAACTTTTCCTGGAAAAGCAGCTTGAAGTCCTTCCAGGAAACTCCGGGCTCTGCTAACTGGGGCTCCTCCCGGTACCAAGCCCTAGCGATGTCGAATAGTCGCATACTCGCAACTTCGACCTTCAAATCATCTGGAATCCTCGCCATCTTCAATGACCGTTCAACATTCTCCAGCCATTCGTCTGCGTAGACTTTCCCCTCATCGCCCCAAAAATCCATCGGGCGGAGGAACTGATATTCCTTGGCAGTTCCTGGCTTCGGCGCTGCTTGTGCCGGCGGTGCTGGTGGAGCTGGCTCTCTGGTCCTGAGCGCGTCAATGACAGTCTCTCTGAACTGTGCGGCCTGCTGACTCTGAGTCTCTCTGAATTGTGCAGCCTGTTGATTCTGGGCCTCCATGAATTGCTGGAACATGGCCATCACTTGCGTGCCATCGAACATCATCGTCGGTGGAATCGGCTGAGGCGGAGGCGGTGCAAGCTGCTCCTGTGCACTGGGTGCAGACTGCTCACTGGTCCCAGCGTTCGTCGTGGCGACCGTCCTGCAAAAGAAATAAACTGTTGATTGCTATATCCTATAAAATCATAAACTATCCTAAAATCATAAGTAAAAAATTTTTTTTTTAAACATCAATAACCATAAACCATTAATCATAAACCATTTTCAAAAACCATAAACCATTTTCATAAACAGTAAACCATTTTCATAAACAGTAAACCATTTTTATAAACCATAAACCATTAATCATAAACAATTTTCAAAAAAAACATAAACCATTTTGTATAAACCATAAACCATATATCATAAATCATAAACCATTTTTCCGCGGTTCCTATGCTGTGATGAGTTTTCCTTAGCTTCCGCTGGTCCCCCAATAACACTTATTTGCCTAAGTGTCATTAGGATAGAGACCTGCATGGGCCACCACTAAAAACATGTCACGACCCGCTCCCGAATAATCGGATACGAGTCGGACACGCCCAGCCTTCGTCGTTGGACACGACGAAGTAAGCTGTACAATACTAAGGAAAACTCACAGTCACAATGTAATGTAAACCAAATCACAGCTTTTATAACATTCCCAGAAATCACCAATATCCATCAAGTGCTTTAAAATACAACTCTGCCGGAGACAAATCCGGTCCAAAGAAATAATATACAATAATAAATCTCTAAGATACAAACTCCAGAAAAATAAACTGAAATAAATAAAAACTGCAATATCCAAGCAATCACCAGCTCCATGCAATCTCCCACTCACCTGCAACGATCCTATCAGGAAAAGAGCAAAGTACAACCCTGACTAGACAATATACAATGTAATCTGTGATCCAGAGTACAAGGTGAAACAGGAATACCAGAAAACTAAAACATGAAATGAAACTGAACTGTGGTACCAGAAATGGAAATGTAAAACTGCAGGTAATGGATGAAAATCAAGATGCTAGACAATGAACACGGCTATCAATGTACAAGGCAATCAATCACGACAATCAATGATGCAATTGTGACAATTTTGAAATATTAAAACTAATGTGTGACCGGCTTAGGAACAATCAATCAATCAATCAATGAGTCAATTCTACATGGTACGGCTTCATCGTACGTGATGTGTACGATTAGGCTATCTTCAATACCTATGTTGGGTGTGGTCACACAAAAGCTAATATTTCCCCCAATCCCCGCAATGAACAATGACGCACAAGCAATGAACAATGGAACAAGACAATCGTGTGTAATTCGTGTCAGATATGAGAACATGGCACATGAAGGTAAGACAGAAAACAAGGTACAAGTCAAGTCAGTGTACTTGCCTCGGTTTGGTTGCACGAGAGTAGTACTGCATGGTTGTAGTGAATCACCTGTTATATTTGTACAAGTTATTTAGTGTTTGAAATAATGACAAGTTAACTAACTATATATTGTCCAAAATTAGCTAATAATATTTGGAAAATATTATAGTTTTAAATCATTAAAAATACTATACTATATAATTTGAAATATTTTAGAAACATTTATTAGAAATTTAATAATCGTAATTATACAAGCTTTTTAGAAATAGAAACATTTGATTTACTATATCTATTTAGCAAGAAAATACTAAGATATTTATTATTTGAGAAATATTTAAACTATATCTTACAATAAAATGCTCATGCTATAGAAACTTCTTAATAGCTAACTAATCATAAATTAGTTTACCAATACTTTGGAAACATAAATATATAAATTGGGCAAAATAAGTATTAATGAAATACTTTTAATCTATATTTTGTAAGAAAATTATTTATGTTTTATAAAACACTTTATATATCAATTTCTCGAATACTAGTAAGTAAATAAAATCCTAGGAAAATAGTTTTTTTTAATACAAAAATGTGCTAACAATTTTCTTAGAGAACATATATGAAATAATAAAGCATCTTCATAGAATTAATTATTTATTTAAAACTTCTTAGAAATAAAGCAAATAACCATTATTACTCTAAATATTATTTCTACTAGGCTACTATACAAGTATACATACCAGCCTAACAATTAATTCCTCTCTGGAAAAATGAAATTAAATATCTAAAAGCTAAAATGAACCCAGCCCAACTCCTGGCCCAGCTGATTTAATAATTCCTCTCTCTCCTAAATTAATAGACTAATACATTAGCCCAGTCTTCAGCCCAACCCGGCCTGGCCCAGAGCCCAGCCCACACTTAAAATCTCTGGCTAAAAAAAACAATAACTTAACTTCAAAACCAACAGCCCAACTCTGGCCCAACTTTTTGGCCCAAGGACCCGGCCCACACAAACCTAACATAACCCTGATTACTCTCTCTCTCCTCTCACACTCTTCACTCAGCGAACAGAACGTTCGAGAATTCTGTCGAAGTCCGCCCCAACTCTTCGTCTTCTCCGACGAAGCCTCGACTTCTCCGGCGAGCATCTCGTCGTTTCAGGCGAGGCTTCCGTCTCCTCCTTCTCCGAGTAAACCCTAACGCCATCTCCTCTTCGTTTTCTCCCTCTAGCTTCTTCTTCCCTCTGGTTAGGAAACCCTAGGTCGAAACCCTAACACTTCTTCTTCGTCTTCTTCCTCTGGTTAGGAAAAACCCTAGGTCTAGGTCTTCTTCCCAGACTTCGAGAGTAAACCCTAACCCTAGGATCCATCCTCTTCAACCCAGCCAAGCAAACTCTAACCCTAATGATTTCTCTCCATGGCCAGCCGCTACAAACCCTAACCCTAGGTTCAACCGTCTCCTTCATCTGGCCGACTCCTTCTTCTCCGACTAGGAAACCCTAGATTCTAGGTCTGAACCCTAGGTCCTTCTTTCCCTCTGCTGGAAAACCCTAGATCTCACAATTTCCTCCGGCGAAAACCCTAGATCTAGGTCGTCTTCTACACTGGCCGACCACAACCCTAGGTTAGGAAACCCTAACCCTATCTCCACCTTCACTCACCTTCCCAGTCCTCACAAACCCTAGATCTAGACAGCAACCATAAAGAACAAGAAGGGGGTTCGAGAAGGAAAACTCACCAGCCTGAAGAGGAAGTCGATCCACTGCGGCAAGGCGCTGAGGTCCGGGCAGCAACGATGGCGACGGCTCGGCGGTGGATCTCTCCAGATGGCGACTCTGATCTCGTGATGGCTCGGCGAGCGACTCCTCGGCGTAGCGGTGGATCTTCGGCGACGTCTGGCTGCTCGACGACGAGTTCAACCCCTCGTGGCGGCGGCGAGCTCTACGAGACGGCTCCTCGGGTCGCGGAGGGCCGCGCACTGCTCGAGAAAGCAGCGCGGAAATCGAGGCATCGGCGTTAATGGCGGTGCACAGTCTCCCAAGCTAGCCAGTGGCGCGACAGTCGAGGCGAGCTTGACAGTCGAGGCTGGCTCGATCTTCGAAGTGGCGGCGGCTCGGCGACGTCCCGGCGAGGAAGCTCGGGCGACTGGCGGTGAAGTCGAACTCCGACGAGGGGTGGCTGTGCACGCAATCCAAGGTGGCAGTGCAGTCTCCGAGGCCCTGCTCCGCACTGATGGCGTGGCGCGAGATCGAGACAGCTCACTGCTGATGGCGGTGCACGAGGATCGGGGCGGCGGTGGAACTCCGGTGACGACGGTGGGCTCGGCCTCCTCCCGAGAGGAGAGAGAAAAATTGTAGAGAGAGAGAGAGGGGTGACGTGTAGAGAGAGAGAGAGTGGAGTACTGACAGTGATGGGATGTGTCAGGAATTCATTGGTATACGTGTATATTTATAGTAATTAATGTGCGTCTGTGTGTGTGCAGGAGTGAGTGGCACTCCTGAAAATAACCATAGATCTGGGGCTATTTCTGTGATGGCAGTAGCAGTAATTTAGTGTAGATCTAGGGGTAAAATCAAATAGATTGTAACAGAATTAGTTAGAGATTCAAATTCAAACTAAGTTTTTCAAAATTCAAATGATTTTTTAAAACAGCTTTCCAAAACCAATATTCCCTCCAATATGTTTCCAAAAAAACAGATTTTCAAATTCAAATAAAATGATCCATCACAATTTACAAACAGATTTCAAAAGAAAAATAGATTCGAGTATAGTTTCTAAAAGGAATTTCGAAATACTCATCCCTCCAAGATTCTCAAAAAAACAGGATTAGCAAATAAAAATGATCCAACAGTTTATTTTTTACACTAGCCTAATAACAGGATTAGTAATTAAATAATTTCTTAATAACCAACATAGTCAAGAAAATCATAGCTGACACATTAATTATGAAAATAGTTATTTAGTAAATCTTCTCTTAACAATTCAAAAGAATAATAATAGCTTCAAATTATTTAGGACTTCAAGAGAATTAGTATACAAAAATACCTTTCAATGGGAAAATTTATAAATAGTAAGAAATTTCTATTACTCAATTTATTCAATCGAAATTAGGTTTTAACAATATTTAAATGCAAGGAAAATTTAGGAAAAATCTCAAAATTTACCAAATACGATTTTGGGAGTTACATAGTTCATGACCTAGAACAGCGTTCTACCGCCGACACTGCGGCGTAGGCTGGGCGTTGTTACGTTCTCGTACCCTCACGGTGGGTGCGGGTCGTGACACGTTTTTAGTGGTGGCCCATGCAGGTCGAGTTTATGTAGTGGTATTCGAACTAGAGTATCACTACAGCCTGCAGTAGGATTAGGATATTTTTGGAGGTACTCAATCACATTAGGAAAAACTCTTAATCCGATTCTTTTTGTCTAAAATTGTTGTTTATTGACTTCCCTTGAATATAAATTGTTCTCCTTTGAATTTTCGCTTCATTATCAGAAATTGCTTCTTGTTTTGATCTGTCTTCATGATGGTTATGAAGACACGATCTCATCGCTTCGGTTCGGAGGATACTATCGAGAGGCTGGCCACCTCTCGTCCTGTTCATCAGGGCCTCGAGACCGCAGCTTCTGTTGTGCCGACTCAGGTTGGCGTTTCTGCTACATTGGAGGTGCACCTCCGTCTGTACAGAGACTTTTTCCTTCATTTCTGGTTTCTCTCAGCAGCAGCGATTCATGCAGCATCAGCAGCAGAGATTTGTGCAGTATCAGCATCAGGCTGGAGGAAACCAGCAGGGCGAGCTATCGTCAGGACAGTCGAGGATGCACAGACCGTTGGAGATCTTGCTGCAAATTCCGTTCTTCTCAATTCCATTCCCGCAATTGTCTTTTATAATTACCTTGAAATCCGATTCCATCTGTTCCTTGTTGATTGATTAATTTTGTCATGTTACTCTTTTGTTGTGTTTGTTTTTCTTCTGAGAAAATCATATGGGCTAGGTCGTCTAAATCATGGGATCTAGAATCCTCGATAGTCGTGTTAGTTGGCATAGTGAGGACATGTAGTCAGATTTTGGATGTATTCTCGGGTATGGGAATTTAAGATTTTTGCCGTCGCATGCGGCAGTGCGAAAATTTTAAATACCATGAACCTAGAGGTACGTACCTTAGTCAAGGACTCTGTGATTATCGTAGCCTTGCTCACTAGCATGATGAAGACTCTGGACAACATGATTTTTGGACAGACGCATATGATTAACAGATTGTATCTTGAGAAGGTTTAAACATCATACCCTTTTGATTGTTATAAATGACTTAGGAGTAGGGATATTTAGTTTTGTAGAGCTTATTCATAGGTAGTTCCTTCATAGTATAATGGTATGATGACTTGTAGAGTGTCTGTACCCTAGAGGTGATAGTTAGCATTGGTGTTAGAATAGTAATCCATTGCAGATAATTCTCCTGTTATATATAATACCAATCAGTTACACATAGGATGTTAGTATGCCTTACATCCTTGATGATTATTACTACTTTCCCTTACCTTTTCCAGTGAGGCACCCGTGACCAGAGCCTGCCTTTGAGTATAGTTGTAGTTTCACCTAAGACAGAGAGGTCTATTTGCATAGATAGATTGCAGATGATATTGGCATATGGGATATAGGTTAGTTGGTATCTATAGGCCATTGTTGTATAGGGTTATAAACATGTTGTTTAGCCTATACTTGGTTCAGTTTTCCATTTTAGTTAAGTTCCCTTCGTGTTGAGTTCCTTGTGTTGATCACCTTTATAGGCAGTGTGCAGACCCTTCACTAGATACCATGTCCCCTTGATTCAGACCATTCATCCTTAGCCTAGTTCTAAGCATTGTTTCAGACCCTTATAAGTTTAGTCTGCCTTAACCCTTGGTTGATCAGTCATGTATATATATAGATGATATACTTAGGATATATGTGATGGGTTGTTGTTCTTGAGCATATATATATATATATATATATATATATATATATATATATATATATATATATATATATATATATATACATATATATGTGGTATTTGGTATTCATGTGCTTAGCTTATAGGTATTTAGTTATAGGTGACTTGATAGGATTGGAAAGTTAAGAGCTAGTCTATTATAGAGTTTCTCTTTTGCTAAATTCTAGTTGCCAACACCTAGATAGCTAGCATAGGTAAAACCCTAAGAAGTTGACTAGTTGATGACCAAGTACTTGGATGTTGAGAAATTGACTAGTGATTGACCCTTGACTATGTTCGACCTAGAAGGGGGTACGATCATCTTAATTTCGAGGACGAAATTTTTATAAGGTGGGTAGGATTGTAACACCCAGTTTTCCAGATGAGGGTAATTTTGAAATTTTGTAATTATAATTATTATTTATTGATAATTATTTCATATTATAATTTTTGGTGATTTTTAATCATTTTTAAACTATTTAAAATTATGACTTGTGATTTTGACATTTTACTATTGTTTGGTTTTAATTTCGAGGAATTTGTCACCCCCAGTTTTCAGGAACAGGAGTATTTTTGTCTTATATTTTTGAAATATTTTTGAAATTTATTTTATTATTTATGATATTGTTTTGGGGTTATTTGAGTCGGGTTCGAATTTCAGCTCAATCCGACTTGAAACGGGGACCCGGGGGTAGTGTTGAGTTTAGTGGACCCACACATTAGTTAGCCATGGCCCACATGATAGAAATATTTTAGTTAGAGTTTAGACTAATTATTATGGATAAGGTTAGTGTGATTAGAGACTTTAGAATGACTAATTTAGCCCCAACCAATTAGCCCTTTCCTGATACTAATAGAATAGGTTAGTGGGGGCATTTTGGACCTTACCATAATAGGACAAATAGCCCCATATGGCCAGCCACTTTGGGAGAGGATAGGCTCAAGTTTATTTCATTATTCTCATCCATACTCTCTCTCTTGTTCTTCCCCAAATTTCTAGAGAGCAATCCCTAGCAATTTCTCCACCAAATCCTTCCATTTCGCCACCAAATCTTCTTCTTTCCTTCTCCGTTCTAGCCAAGAAGGAAGCTACCCAAGTTTGGGAGGATTCGGAGCTCGTTCGTGTCCTTTTGGAATCTCTACGTGTCGGTGTCGCTCCGGGAAGGCTTTTCTTCGATTCGATCTACCGGGAGGTATAAATCCCTTCTCATTTTCATTTCCTCATGCATATAGGTCTATTTTGAACCCATAGGAATGACCCCCATGGTTGTATCTTCATTTGTGTCCATTTCGTGTCCATTTGGAGGTCATAGGAGTGTCCTTTGTGTTGTGGTTGTGTCCATGTGGGAAAACCCCAAATTTGGACACACTATGTCTTGTTGTTATGTATGAATGAATTATTACATGTTTAATCTCATATTTTTGTATTGGAGATGTGTTCTATAGTGTCTCATATATATATATATATTCGTGTAGAGAGTGAGTTCTTGATATATTATGTTATATACTTGTGTTCTTTTGTCTCAAACTACCCAAATTCGTCATAATTTTTATCCGCGTTTTTAGTAGCAATAGCAACTTAGAAATGTCATAAATTTTAGCTTAAAACTCCGATTTATCTCCCGTTGTTTTTAAAAGAACCGTATCGAAGTTAGCTTTCCAAATATATATTTTAATAAGCCAAATTCTTTCTGTAACTTTCTGTAGAATTATTTGAGTGTCAGCTGTACGAAAGACGAACGCGTTTCGGTATTTTCGCGATTCCGGGAGCTTCCGGACACGAAAATGCGATCCGTTTGAAGTTTCGGAAAGCTAACATGAAGTACTACAACATACTTTAATCCTAGAATTTAGTGAATGCCCAATTGGTACAGTATTGATTTTAAGTAAAAGAGTGACTATACGATATATGCATTTTGTGTAACCTATGAGCCTATGTAGTATGGATATTAAATGAATATAGAGTATGTAATGCATGATATGTTAGATGAATGAAATGATATATATCCTCTTTACATTAATGTATATATATGGTTGAATGCAAGCATGTAGGAATGCAATTAATGTAATATATGTAAGCATATATACCTTCCTTTTCCTGTTGCCAAGCCAATTTCAGTTTTCAATATAGTGGAATGTCTATGAATGTAATGTTAACCTTCAACCCCTTAATTCGAAATGTTAGTTAATTTCAGTATTAGACAATACATGAGCTGTATGCATGTGGGATGTTGGCTTAATGGCAGATTTCAGATAACATGGTTCATTTTATGTGGTTAGTTACACCAGTTTATGGGATAGCTCACTTTAGTTTATATGTAAATGTGGAACTAAAACTGAGATTGTTTCCTTTTCTTTCTTCTAACTGATTTGAATGTATACACTGATTCCCTGTTCTTTCCTATTGGACTGTCACTCTCAAGCCTAACACACATGTACACCCCACTGCTTTGTATACACTGATTTCCCTTTTCCAGATTTCATTGGGTTGATTGGTTCACTGATTTCCAGCTTGGTGTGCTCACTGGGTTTCAAGAGAATGATCACACACACACCCTAATGTATACACTATTCCGGATTTCCTTTTCACAAATTTTTCCTGCTACACCAATGCTTCATTGTCACACACCTTTTAACTGAACACACACACACACAAGTTGCCATGCCACATTGCCTTGTTAGCTTACTGAATTCCCTTTCCTGCTTCACATTATATGTATACACTATTTTCCATGGTTCACTGTTCTCTAGCCTATCACATATGCACACACTCTCATGTGTAGCACACACACACACACATATGAAATTCCTGCTACACTAGGACATTACACACAAAAATCTGAGAACTGTTGCTAGCTATAGTTGATATGTTAACTGAAATTGTAATAACCTAACATCACACACACATATATGGAAATGACACACTGTTAACCCCATACACACACAAGTTTTGTGCATGAACACACTAGCCTACACTCATTTCCCTTACACACATACACCCACTCACATTGCATTGAGATGTCACCCCCTCTCTATGTACATACAATACATATAGCTAATGTGTGTATGCATGTCTATATGTATATATCTAAATGTCTAAACCAATGTGAATGTGTAAATGATAGAGTAAAGTGGAAGGGTAAATTGAAATCAATATAGTATTTCCTATGTAATGTGAGTGTAATGTATATAGCCTAGTATTGTAAGCCTAATATAGAGTGCCTAATTAAATGTCTGTTTATAATGCAACCCATAACCCTTAAATTGAAATGCTAGTTAAATTCAGATTTCATATGTAAACCACCATGCCATGCAACCCTCTCTCTCTCATTATACAATGTTGATTATAGCTCAATATGATGTGCCCTTGATGTGTGGTTGTGTGGCTTGTATAGCCTTGGATTGGTATGTGTGTTCTCTGTGACTTGTGAGTATGCTTGGTTGTTAGCCTAGCCTTGGTTAGGCTTAGTAAGACTTGTCTGGGTTAGGTTGACCTAGTTTGACTAGTGTGGTTGACTAGAGTTGACCAAGTGTTGACTTTAGTCTAGTTTGACCTAGACAGCATGCAGATGCATTGTAGATTACTATTATCATCCCCTGTATACATCTTGACTTGTGTTGCTCTAACTAGGAGTCAGGTATCTCATCTCGGACAGTACATTTACTTCAGACATTCAGATACGAGGCGAGTACATTCTCTGATCATTTCATATCCTGCTTAGAATTATTTCCTGCATTAAATTACTTTACTTGATACTGTCACGTTGGTCACACGGATTAGTACTATATGGATCCCTTCTTGAGATGTTATCCCTTCAGGGAGCATCGGGTACTCTATGTTCTGTGCGTTTCACTTACATGACGTATCATATGCTTCTTTGGTTCTTTGATCACTTGTGACATATACCCATATGATCACAGAGTCTTCTCTGAATCCTTATCCCATTTATTGGGTCTATCAGAATCCCCATTTATGGGACTACTATGTACCACCCTTCGGGGGCTTATCACCCTTTGGGGGCATATCACCCTTTGGGGGCATATCACCCTTTGGGGGCTTACCACCCTTCGGGGGCTGTTACATAGAATCATAACATAATCTGGTTGGATCCTTGTGTATTAGTTGGAGGTACGGGGGAGTATAAATAGCCATGTGAATAATTCCAAAGTAGAATAGCCATGTACGCCTCTTTAGTATAGCCATGTACAAATCAAGCCGTTCACATGTCGACTTTGTACTCTGAATCACTAGTCACTGGTAGCTCTTTACTTATAGTAGATATTTCTATTACAGTTCTCTCTTTGTTTACATACTGTATTTCCTTCAGTATCTATATCTTACTTTACTGCATGATTATATTTTCTAACCTGCTATGAACTGTTGAGATGTACTGTGCTCGCTCCCGTCCTGACTGGACCTGTTGAAAATTTTACAGAGGATGATGAGGAACCCTGCACCCCTTACTTGGAGTTTGCCTAGTTGACACTCGCGACCTGGACCCCTGGGGAGGTTCAGGCAGCTGCTCAGGATGATACCTTGTATAGTGTATAGCTTAGGCTGTTCCTTCTTTTCATGCTTAGCTGTTGTCTTTATTTTCAGAGTTGTATATTTTAGAGATGATGAGACTTGTATTCCATTTCTGCTGTACCTCAGTTGAGGATTTCTTATCTATTTCCATCGTGCTACATTCTACCTTAGATTGTGATTGAGTTGTACCTCGGTCTTGGCCTCCTTCTGGAGAGTATATTTCATGTTATGTAGTTATAGTTCATGACCTAGAACAACGTTCTACCGCCGACACTGCGGCGTAGGCTGGGCGTTGTTACGTTCTCGTACCCTCACGGTGGGTGCGGGTCGTGACACATACTCCCTAAGTCATTTATCCCAATTCACGAAATCGATCACAAGGTCATCTGACTTAACAATACATTGCGTCCCGATCTCACGCGAGTCAGATTTTCCACGGTGGACATGAATCACCATGCACGCTCCCGCGAGATAATCATCCTCATCGGGACGTAACTCTTGTTCGAGTCTAGACTAATTTATTCTCAGTGCGCGGATTGGACCTACTCAATCCTCAAGTTTATTTCATTCATCAATCGCAAGTCGTAACATCCTCAAATTTTTCTTCGCATCAAACCGACAAGTCGAGATAATCAAAGTTGCCGCATCCTGATTTTTCGAGTTCGATCATTCCCGCGACATGAATCACCATGTCAGCGCTCACGCGGAACGATCGTCCTAAATCTGACGCGACGCATGTGCGAGACTAGAGTTGTGCTCGCACAAGACAAGATCGTCGACGTTGTGGCTATCAACGTAACCATTAAGACACGATCATTTTCATCCAACATTCATCTCAATCAAAATCCTAAGTATAGCATCCAACCGAACAATAACATTTGCACGATCGTCATTCACTAAGTCAGAGTACCCCCGAGTTATCGCATATCGATCTTTGATACGCCTCAATACCATCGACGATATGCGTAACTTGACGATCTTTCTTTGCAACCAATTTCGAATCGTACGAATGATGCTATCATCCGACTGGATAATCTCCTCGATATTCAAGTTCAAGTTCAATCATTATCCCTCGAATCATTCTCAATATCAATTTTCTCAAACCAATTTCACGTATTGTTCATCCGTTTATCTTAAGTCATCGACCAACGTGTTTCCTCAATTCGCATCATTCCTTGCTAACTCAAATCATCGAGCAACATTCAATCCAATCCTTAGAGTCATTGCGTAATTTCAAAATTCAACTTTTCATGCACGCTATCTATCTGTCGTGCTAACTTTTCATATACGATCTGTATCAATTTCTTTGATCAAGTCATCCGCTCGCTACACCTTAACTTTTTTTCTCGATTCGATTTCATCTACTCGATCATTTTCGCGTTTCATACTTGCGTAATCCTCAATCCCGTGCACGTCCCGTGCACGTCAATTTCTAAGTTGTTCGAATCACACATCGTCAAATCTTAAGACTATAACTTGTTCAACGATACTCAATCTACGGCTTTGCATACACGCGACGCTCGTTGATAGACTCATTGACACCCCGAATCCTCAATCGATCGATCGACATCCCTGAGGCTATCGCATACACCACTCAGGGATGAAGTCATTTAACTAATCCTCAACTATCATTCGAATCAAAATCGGCTTCTTCAAATTTTTCGTTCGAACCATTCCTCAATTTTCAAGCACGCTCATCTATATCGCATCGATGTTATCGTCGCTCGATAGCACCCTTATCGATAGTCATCTTATTTACTCAATCAAGTCTAACTCATTCTTGCTCGAAATATTACGAATTCCGCACTCGACTTTGCTAAGGTCGACACAATCCTTGGTGTATATGCCCAGCCCGACTTAGCCAACCGTGCTTACGCAAACCATCTTTTTTTTTCGTTTTATCAAAAACTGTTCTCCTACGTTTTGCAAAATAGATAGACTTATTGTATGGACATCCCGTGGGACAATTGAGAGAGAGCACACCAACGATATCAACTTTACGGAAGCAATGCTTCAGAGTTTGCGGAAACAACGGAGTTAAAGAATTCAATCGATAGTCCAAGGACGTAAAACCGTGCTCTGATACCATTATGTCACGTCCCGCTCCCGTAGGAGCGATCGTCCTCGCTAAGGCGTGATGTCGCACGAGCCTAGATTGCGCTCGTGCAAAGCGGGTTCCATAACGGCCGATTTCAGCAGCTCGACGGGGTCGTCGCACAGAAGTCCCAAGCAGAGACATTGAATAATAGCAGCGGAATTTGAAGCAAAACACAAGTCATTCAAAATAAGCTCTTTATTGATATTGAAACAAAGTTACAATGGACGCAAGGCCAAGATTACAAGTCACTCAAGCTCACTCTTCTCACATTACAAGTCACTCAGCTCTCTCTCATCTCTCAAATACAAGTCTTGAGCCAGCGGATGCTTCGGAAGGTGACGTCCATACATTATGTCCCGTATAAGTCTTTACTCCATGCGGCCGCACGCTTTGAATCGTCAAGGAACTCCATGCCTCGACGCATCCAAGCGAGCTCCGCGCCACGAGCTTCTACCTGTGCCTGCACATGAAAACTATGTGGGTGTCAGTACTCAACTGTACTGGTGGAATGAGCTCCTCGCCCACCCATACAAAACCAATACGTTTGATTTACTTTGTGCAACATAAGCCTTTTGATTGTCTTTCTACTCTTGCCTTCGGATTATTTTAGGACCGACGTCTTGGCCTATTTTGTGTCTCTAGACCATCCCGTGCTTGCAACAACAACGTTAACTCATACTTTGCCTCGAGACCCTTCTCGTGCCAACAACATTAACCTATCAAGTCGTGTTTACCTTACGGCCATAATCAGAGACGCAACTACGCGATGAGGCTCCATTTCCATGTGATCGTGCTCGGAATTCGTCGTGTCGTGCCTCGCAACTCAGAGTGACTAAACCATATCGCCGCCTCGCGGCCCTTTCTACTTCAATCACCAACTGACCCAATCAGGACTTGTGGACTAAATGTCACTCGACCGACTTTGCCTTGCGGCATCTCCTGACTTAAACTCAAGACAACTCAATCATAACTATGCAACTTATATGCCGACAACATAAGACTCGACGCACATCTTGTGCCGAAGCACATCGCCTACGTTGCAACCAAATCTTAGGCCCAACATTGTGTTCTAACTGTACACACACATTCAACTCGACTCCTTGATATAGTGCACTCAATACTCGACTCAATCCAAAGGCACACTCGCGGATTGCCGCCCGTGCCGACTCATCTATATGAGGTCACTAGCATGACAAGCTATCTTGGACACATAGCTGGTATAGGATGGACCGGTCATCGCAAGTAGCTAGCCCCAATGAGCGTCCGTCGAATATTGCCTTTCGGCTCAGCTATCCCGCTCACATTCACCCTCGGTTTCCTCCGAGGCCGGAACGGTCCCGTGGTCCCGGGTTGTCGTCCAAGGAAACAAATCGCCCTTGTCGACAAGTTGTCCAATGACCATGCAAGACTCGACTCAAACTGACGTCTCACACAGTCATCCTTCTTTCAATGTTACCATCTCTTTCAAACCAATATCAAGACTTCTATCATTTGAGACCCTCCGACGACCCACGGTCGCGAGCATTCTTTCCATGTTACCATATCATTTCATTCAACTCATGAATGCCTATTCGATAGTACTTTCTCCAAAACTCATTTAATCAACCGTGGTTCATCCCTTAAACACTAAGTCCGTGCATCGTGCCTCAAACCGACTTACGTTCTACGCGACGCTATCGTCCAAATCATACTCTATATGACGGGCCCTGAGACCGTAAGACTATGTGGTTATACCCAACTGTAGAACTCGTAGGACCGTGCTTGCTACCACTCCGATAGCCTAACATAACTTGCCTGACTTAAACGCACAACGACTCGACGAGCAAAGGCTGCGTCAATCCTCGCATTGCGGAAACGTGCCGCGCATGCGTTCGACTTCTGAACGACCAAGTCATTTGGGTGCCTAGACTTATGTCATAAGCCGTGCAACGCAACTTAATTCATGGGGCAAGCCAAGGCTATGCCAAGCCTTGGACGATGGGACCGTGCATGCTTTATGAAGCATTCATGCGGGCGACGCCTATGACTTAGGCTACATTCATAACTTCGCCAAATCAAACCAACTTTCCTTCTCCCAAGCCACGGGACGAAGGATCGAGTGTCATTTTCAAAGCACGCCGTGCACCAATTCTAAGCCGACCGTTGGACCTTTCCATATTCTAACTCAATTCGACCCGTCGGAATTATTCCTTTATCTATGTGGATTCGTCTCTTTTATTACCAAGCCTACTTGTGCAAGTTGAAAACATGCGAATTATTATATGAAGGCTAAGATGAGGCAAGTTCGCCGAAACTACCCCACCTGAGCGTGCGGTCGCCTCGACCGAGCGATGTCTTCGAGCAGCCGTTGCAAGGCTAAGTCCGAACGCCGTTGGCGTTTCGATTCCTCCGATTGACTGAGCGGGACGGGACACTACACCTACTACCGGTATTGATCGATACCGATGTTGGGGGTGTATTTCCCAGTAAATATGCAAAGAAAATTGAACGAAAAATACCAATCAACAAGGGTGTAAAAGCATTGTAAGGTTGTAAAAACATTTAAATGAATTATGTTTTATCGCAAGTAAACCAATCAGCAATGAAGACTATTATTTCATTCAATTTCAAAACTACTAAGAAACGATACAAAAAATAAATGCATAAATATATCAAATACTTTTTCTAATGTTTTAATATTTTTTTTTAACAATTACTTGTTTTTTGATACCAAAAAGATCCAATACTCCGATCCGAAATCGTCAATGCTGTTGATACCATCTATCCCGATACTCATAGGAAGGATCCAACTGCGAACCTTACTCCTGACATGTGCCTCAGGCGCACTTTTCAAGACTATGTTGGTGATTTCTTAAAAAATATTTTGGAGGGGAACTAGTATCTACAAGTGAACTCTAGTTATTTGATTATATGCTATAGTTTACTTTTCTTTTCTATTGTAGTGGTAGGTTTGTGATTTTGAGTGTCTGTAAGGTGGTACTTGTGAACGAGTATAAGATGGGTACATGATATGGAGAAGGGTCGATCCTTCGGTTCGCCGGAAGCAAAGCGCTTCACACTAGGGGCATAACACCCCTCAATCCACGTGCAACTTAATAGCCTCACTGCCTCAGGTAAAATATCGTTCGTTCGTCCAAATAATAAAAAAAAAAAGAGTCAGATTACAACTCTTTATATAGCCATAATAGATACTTGGCCCTCCGAAATTACTAAGACAAATAAAACCAATCCTTCTCCAGCTAAAATTGCAACTAAACCATGATTTAACCAAAACTCCAATAAATACAAATTAGACTCATACTAATAAATAAAAACAAACTCGTCCTGTAGTCGGACTGGTCCTCCATCATATTTATACTTGAATTTAGAATGGGAACTCTAGGTGACAATAGTTGCCTTAGCATCTATAACCTGTCTCTACAGGAAAGTGGAGTCAGTTTCTCAATTTTAAATGTGCTAACATGCTCTTATATTGTCGTTTTAGTATGTTGGAGTTTTTGCTACCTAATCGTGTGAGAGATTCGTAATACCAACCTTATGTAATTTCTCTTGAAGATCTTAATAGTTAATCAGCATGTTACTTATATACAGGGTCTCAGTGGTCAGCCTTTGTCAGGCCCAGATATTGGTGGCTTTGCTGGTAATGCGACACCAAAACTTTTCGGAAGATGGATGGGAGTTGGCGCTATGTTTCCTTTTTGTCGTGGGCATTCTGAAGCTGGAACCATTGATCAGGAGCCATGGTCATTTGGAGAAGAGGTATTTTCCAATTCACCTCTAGCTGCCTTTTGCAGCCAAACGGCAATGTTGTATTGAATTACTGGAACTAGAAAAGAAGAAGGATCTAATATAATTTTTTGAAAATATAGGATATTAGTAAAAAAGTTTACAAAAAGCTTAGCATTAAAAAATGAAGCAAGCACTCCTCTCCTCTTGAAAGCTCTCAGTCCTCAGAAGCTCTGAACTCTTATTGTCTATCCTTATCAGTGTGATAGATGTCGGCCGACATGTCTCACATGTTGGAATACATGTCATTTTCACAAGGAAAACGACACATCGTCACCATAGGTAGTCTTATATTGGTTGAGGGAATATCGGCGAATATATCGGGTTAAGACTGATATATTGGATGACAAGAAACAACCCAATATCAGTCGGTATATTTAAAACTAGTCTCTTTTAGCTTCAAATGGTTACGGGTAGCCTGTTTACCGGTTGAATTTATATCAGTCAATTATATGTAAAAATAGTGTTTTTTTAGCTTCAAACGGTTAACGGACCCTGTTTACCAGTTGAATTTTTGGATTTACTGTCTAATGACTAACAAGACTAAGAGTATGAAGTAACACACATCTTAATGGTTTTTATATTTGTACTTTTATCATAATTAGAGTCTTAAATTACTTCATACAAGATTTTAATGTCAATAGGTTTTTATTATTTGGATTTGGACTTAAATTATTTTCGTGTTATATTAGTTGTTAGTTAGTTTTTAGAATTTAGAAATTAGAATTACATATAACATTTGGTATATATAATACGTAATATACTGTATATTTATTGATATCCAACATTTTAAAATGTCTCCGGTATTTTACATCTGACATTTCAAAACCCAAACCGACATCCGAAATCTACAACCTTGATCCTCCTTTAGCATGCAATTCTCCTGACCTTTTATCTGTTTGTTAACTTTATCACGAAAGCTGACTGGTTTTCACAGTTGGTATTGTATTACTAAGCATTGTGTAGCCAACTAGACTTTCTGAAAGAATATTCCGAGGATGTCATGTGTCTGCTGTATTGATTTGCTAGTAAGAGAAGACAATCTTTTGTATGTATCATTGATGCACATTTCATATTATAAGATTGGGATGAAAATATTTCTATATATTGATACAAATGAATTTTACTTTAAATAAACTAAGGAAAGAATTAAAATACTAACAACAACTCCTAGAATCAAGGGATATTTACACGGACATAATCTGATTTTAAAAATAAATTATGCCAACTAATAAACAATAAAATCTAAATTAAATACGGTTGACTAAATCTAGTCAGATTTGATTTGATCTCGTCAACACTCCCCCTCAAGTTTGGTTGTAGATATTGATGAGACCAAGCTTGTTCACAAGAAAATCAAATGTTTTTGTGAATATATCGGCTAGTTGTTGAGAAGTAGGCACATATTCAATGCCGATAATACCTACATCAAGCTTTTCTGTTAGATTATAAGATAATATTTGCATTGTAAATATGGCCCATACCCATAAGCCCAAATGTAAACACTATATATATTGTAACAAACCCTAGCAATGAGAAGAAGGCATTATTATTTCCTACATGGTATCAGAGCCTCCCGAAAAATCCTAGCCGTCATCTTCCGAAAAATCCTAGCCTCTTCCGCACCGACCGTGCCCGTGACGACCGCGCCGACCGCGCCGACCGTGCCGACCGATCCATCAGGCGCCGATCCGCCGAATTCCGTGTTGCTTTCCGTGAGCAACAGCGACTTCAGTCTCTGGGAATAATTCCTCAAGGAACTCCATAATTCTTCCAACAGCGACTGCGGTACAAGACGTGGTATTCAATATATTCAATATATAGCTTCTTCACCAAGGAAGAAGCTTTCCCGAGAGAGTCCATCAGTCACATGGACTCGTGATGCTTCTTCACCTGACGTGGTATTCAATTCTTCCACAACTCTTCTTCACATGAAGAATTATAGCTTCTTCCAGAGCCTTTAATTCGGTCCAGGTTTCTTTGTTCGGTTTGTGAGCAAAGTTTTTTTTTTGGTTTGTGAAAAAAAAAAAAAAGGAAAAAAAAAAAAAAAAAAAAAAAAAAAAAAAAAAAAAATATATATATATATATATATATATATATATATATATATATATCTTTTATCTCTTTCGCAGATTCGTCGGAGTTGTACAAATTTTTGTACACCCGACATCCACTCGTCCCTACGCGCCAGATCAGGCGCCCTTGATCGCGGCCGATTCGCCGCCGACCCTGTCCATCAGCGGCCGATTCGTCGGCGTTGTACAAAATTTTTGTACACCCGACATCCGCGATGGCAGATGATGCTGCATCCAGCTACTCCGTCGCGACTGGCGGTGGCAGTGCACATAACCCAAATTATCCTAATCCGAAGGATCCATATTTTCTGAGTTCTGCTGATCAACCAGGAAATATCATTACTCCTATTGTTTTCCGTGGACCAAACTATGCTGAGTGGTCTCGGTCGATACGTCTCTCCCTGATCTCTAGGCGAAAGATCACTTTTCTGGAGGGTACTGAAGTCAAACCTGTTAATGATGCTAGCAAATTGCTTGATTGGAGATGCGTGCAAGCGCTATTGGTTCAATGGGTTCTTAATACCATTGATCCGTCTCTGAAGAAATCTTTGCCGTACTTTGAGGAGGTTTATCCATTGTGGAACTTGTTGGCGAAAAGATTTGTTGTTAGCAACGGCACTCGGAAGCAACAAATTAAGGTGGCTTTGGCCGAGTGCAAACAAGCGACGTCGATGTCTGTGGAAACCTATTTTGAAAATTTGCAGTCTTTGTGGGATGAACAAGCTGCTTATTTTCTATTGCCTACATGTACTTGTGGTGAACTTGCTGCCAAGCTACAGGCTATGAGGGATGAAGACCACTTTCAGGACTTTATGTATGGATTGAATGCTGAGTTGTATGGTCATACCCGATCTAATCTTCTGGCTCAGGATCCTCAGCCAAGTTTAGATCGGGCATACCAGGCAGTCCGTGAGGAGGAGGATATACGAAAATCTCAGATCCAATCCGCTACTGAGGAGGTGATGGCGCTGGCTGTCAAGTCTTCACCTCGTATTTCTACTACTTCTAATAGTAGAACCTCAGATTCCAGGGACAAATCAGGTATGGTCTGTACTCATTGCAAGAAAACAGGTCATGATGTTGCAACTTGCTTTGCCAAGATTGGCTATCCAGAGTGGTGGGAGACTCGTCCTCGGCGTGAGGGCGGACGTGGTGGTGGTGGTGGCAGAGGCCCGGCACCACCACAGAGACGTGATGGGGGACGTGGTGCTGGTGGCGCAGGGGTTGTTCATCATGTCGCCGCTGCTGGTCATGGTGTCCCTGCTGGTCTTGCTGGGAGTTCGACGGATATGATGCATGGAGGGTATCCTTCACCACTCTCAGGTGAACAATGGCAGAAACTGATGAGCTTGCTGGGTAACGACGATTCCTCCAACCCTGGTTCTTCAAACTCTGATCGTCTGATGGGTAAGATTTCTTCTGTCCCTTGGATATTCGATACTGGAGCTACTCTTCATGCGACAGGCTCTCGTGACTGTTTAGTTGATTGTTTTGAGGGCCCTGTCTGTCCTGTGATTTTGCCTGATGGGAGCACTATTGAGGCTGTTCTGAGAGGCAAAGTATTTTTGACTGCTTCGTTGGTGTTGACGGATGTTCTTTATGTTCCGACATTGACTTGCAATTTGATCTCTGTCTCCCAATTGATTGGTGCCAGAAATTGTGATATGTTATTTACTCCTGATTTGTGTTTTGTTCAGGACCGAAGTACGAGGATGGTGATTGGAGCAGGTGAACAAAGGGGTGGACTTTACTTCTTGGGGGAGGTTCCAGCTTCTTTGGCTTCGGTGATCCTGGCATGCGAAGAGAATGATTCCGAGGTTTGGCATAGTAGACTGGGGCATCCCTCAGATAAAGTAATGCAGACTTTATCTTCTCTCTCTGGTAGTAGTGTGTTTTCTCATAAGGCTTGTGATATTTGTCATCAAGCTAAACAGACTCGTGATGCCTTTCCTGATAGTAGTAGTCGTGCTTTGAGATGCTTTGAACTTATACACTGTGATCTGTGGGGACCATATCGTGTTCCGTCATCTAATGGGGCACGATATTTTTTGACTTTGGTGGATGATTTTTCTAGAGCTGTTTGGGTTATTTTGTTGACGGATAAGTCTGCTGTTTATTTTATGTTTCTTAAATTCATTGTTATGGTGAAGCGTCAGTTTGGGGCTGATATACGTCGTATGCGGAGTGACAATGGCACTGAATTTAATTGTTTACGATATTATTTTTCATCTCAAGGTATATTGTTCCAAACATCCTGTGTTGGGACACCTCAACAGAATGGAAGGGTGGAAAGAAAACATCGACATATTTTAAATGTAGCCAGGGCATTGCGATTTCAGGGTTCACTTTCCGTAGATTTTTGGGGGGAATGTGTTCTGGCTGCATGTTATTTGATAAATAGAACCCCTTCTAGTATCTTGAATTTTAAGTCTCCTTATGAAGTTTTATATGGCTCGGCTCCTTCGTATGATCATCTACGTATTTTTGGTTGTCTGTGCTATGCGTATGATTTGAAATCCCGACATGATAAATTTGCTAGCAGGAGCAGAAAATGTATCTTTGTTGGGTATCCACTTGATAAAAAGGGATGGAAACTGTATAATTTGGAGACTGGTGAATTTTTTGTGTCCCGTGATGTTACTTTTTATGAAAAAGAATTTCCTGGGTGTGACTCTGCTAGTGAGATATCTTCTGCGACACGCCATACATCTGTCGAAGTGCCAGGAGACGATTTAGAGGCTTTTGGGATGGTGCCGGCTACGGTTGCTGAGGCCGGAGTGGTTGCTGGTGGCTCGGCACCGAGTAGCCAGGATGCAGAAGCATTGACAGGAGAGTCCGCTGGGGGTGATGCGGATACTACTAATACTACAGGGGATACAGTGTTGCCAGAGGTGCTCGACGAGGTAGTATTGGGAAGAGGAATGCGAAAGAAATCACAGCCAGTGCGATTACAGGATTTTGTGACAAATGCTGTTCGAAGTAAAAGTCCCCCCCTTCACCACAGTTCATCTGTTCCCGTCACTTCCTCAGGTACTTCGTATCCTCTAACACAATTTCTAAGTTATGACATATTTACTGCTGGACATAGAGATTTTCTTGCAGCTATTACTGCAGGTGTTGAGCCTACTTCATATCGCCAGGCCTCGCAAGATTCGGGCTGGCGCGCGGCTATGCAAACTGAAATACAGGCTCTAGAAAATAATGGGACATGGAGTCTTATCGATTTGCCTCCTGGGAAGAAAGCATTGGAAAGTAGATGGGTGTACAAAATAAAGTACAAATCTGACGGAAGTGTTGAGCGCTTAAAGGCACGGCTGGTTGTATTCGGTAATCATCAGGTTGAGGGGATCGATTATTCCGAGACATTTGCCCCAGTAGCTAAGATGCCTACAGTTCGGGCGTTCTTGGCTGTTGCAGCTGTGAGAGGCTGGACTTTGCACCAGATGGATGTGCACAATGCTTTTCTTCATAGAGATCTGACAGAATAAGTGTATATGAAGTTGCCGCTAGGTTTTTCGCATAGTGAACCCAACAAAGTGTGTTGCCTGCGTAAGTCTCTATATGGATTGAAACAGGCACCATGTTGTTGGTTCGCTAAGCTTACTGCTTCTTTGATATCCTATGGATTTATTCAATCACATTCCGATTATTCCCTTTTCTCTTTTTTTAAGGGGAAGATAGAGTTGCATGTTTTGATCTATGTAGATGATATGATTGTGTCTGGTAATGACACAGGTGCTTTAGATGCTTTCAAAAAGTACCTTAGTTCTTGCTTTCACATGAAGGACCTTGGTGTGTTGAAGTACTTTCTTGGCATAGAGGTGGCTCGGAGTGCGGAAGGAATTTCCTTGTGTCAAAGGAAGTATGCTTTGGACATCATTTCAGAATGCGGTTTGATGGGGTCTCGTCCTGCCGGTTTTCCCATGGAGCCCAATCACAAGCTGGCAGAATCGACTAGTCCAAGGATGGCGGATGCAGAGACTTATCGGAGGCTGGTTGGGAGGTTGATTTATCTATCATTTACTCGCCCTGACTTGGCCTATGCTGTGCATATCTTGTCTCAATTCTTACAGGAGCCTCGACAAGATCATTGGCATGCTGCTTTGAGAGTTGTCAGATATCTCAAAAATGCACCAGGACAGGGTATTCTTTTGAAAGCTGATTGTGATCTCCGTCTTTCTGGTTGGTGTGATTCCGACTGGGCCAGTTGTCCTTTGACTCGCCGCTCTGTTACAGGCTGGTTGGTGTTTCTGGGAGGGTCTTCTATTTCTTGGAAGACCAAGAAGCAATCAACTGTTTCCCGATCTTCCGCTGAAGCTGAATACCGATCTCTTGCTGCGCTCGTTTGTGAGTTGAAATGGTTGAAGGAATTATTGGTGTATTTGGGCGTTCGCCAGGAGTCTGCTATGTCGGTGTATTGTGACAGTCAGTCAGCCCTGCACCTGGCTCAGAACCCGGTATTTCATGAGCGCAGTAAGCATATTGAGGTGGATTTGCATTTTGTTCGCGATACTATTAGAGATGGCACCGTAATAGCCTCGCATGTTCCTACTTCTTCTCAACTGGCTGACATCTTCACCAAGCCCCTTGGAAAGCAAGTGTTCGATTCTTTTCTTCCCAAGTTGGGCATTTGTGACTTACATGCTCCAACTTGAGGGGGGGTGTTAGATTATAAGATAATATTTGCATTGTAAATATGGCCCATACCCATAAGCCCAAATGTAAACACTATATATATTGTAACAAACCCTAGCAATGAGAAGAAGGCATTATTATTTCCTACATTTTCTTTGATAATATGTCGGTCTACCTCCACATGTTTAGTCCTATCATGGTTGACATGATTATGAGCTATAATGATGGTTGATTTGTTATCACAATAGAGGTGCTTAGGTTCATCGTATTTGATCTTCAACTCTTCTATCAATTTTATTATCCAAATAAGTTCACAAACTCTATGAGACAAGGCTCTATACTCTGCTTCTGCGCTGCTTCTTGCGGCAACGAACTGTTTTTTACTACGCTAAGTTACCAATTTTTCCCCATACTAGGGTGCAATAACCAGATGTTGATTTTCTTTCATCGATAGAACCTGCCCAACATGCGTCAGTTATGCTCTAACCTCTAACTTTTCGATCATCCCTCTTTGCAAAAAACAGTCCCTTTCCAGGTGTTTGCTTCAAATACCTCAAGATTCTACATATTGCGTCAAGATGACCTTGACAATGTGCATGCATATATTGGCCCACTAAACTCACAACAAAGACTATGCCAGGTCTTGTACACGACAGATAAATGAGCTTTCCAACAAGTCGTTGATAACTTTCTTTGTCAACAGGATATTGTTGATATATGTGTTATTGGGCTTTAGTCCCACATTGCCTAGAATGATAGGAGAGGAGGCTAGCCTCTCCTATATATATGTAGTCTCTATTGCAATAATAATCACTTAAAAATTTCTACATGGTATCAGAGCCTAAACTTGCTTAGAATACCGTCAGAGCTACCCTCTCCACACAAACCCTACCCCTAACCTCGCCGTCCCTTCCCCCCCACGCCGCCGCTGCCGCTGCGGCTGTGCCGCTGCCACTGCTGCGTCGCTCCCCGCTGCAGCCGCCGCTGAGCCGCTGCCGCTGCGGCTGTGCCGCTGCTGCTGCTGCGGCTGCTACTGCCGCTGCTGCTGCCGTGGATGCCTCCGTGCACACCACTTTTAGGGCTCCTACTGTGTAGGTAAGCCTAAACTTGAGATTTATCTCATCTGTGGCACCTACGGTGTAGGTAAACCTAAAATTGAGATTTATTTCATCTGTGGCACCTACAGCGTAGGGAAGCCTAAAATCGTTCTTGAAGATTTATCTCATATGAGATTCTCAAGGAGATGCCGATGATGTCTAGATCCGATTAAACCAGACATATTCGTATTTAGGAGAGGACGACGAGGACAAGCGTGAGTCGTGGAACAAGTGTGACGTGATCAAGAAAAAGCATCGATGGAGGCGATCCTCAAGAAGCTAGATGCTGACGATGTGACGACATTGATGAAGTTGATAAAGGTGTCGGCTGGAGATAGCACGACACGAGCGCTGCCAAAGTTGAAATTACCCTCCATCGATCTGAAGTTGGATGGACTAGCCACCTATCTGAGTTGGTCACGGTGGGTGAGAAGAACCCTTGCAGGAAAGAACCTGGAGGGATTCTTGACGGGCGAGAAGATAGAGCCGGAAGAGGGCTCGACAGGACGCGACGAGTGGAAATCCACTCATATGGTGATTTACATCTGGCTTCTCAATTCCTTAGTCCAGTCTATTGCTTCCACAGTAAATAGCATTGAGATTGTGAAAGACGTATGGGAGAAGTTGAGGAGAACCTATGATGGCGTGGAAAACAACCTACGGATCTTCCAGATAAAAGGGGAGATCGATGACACCGTACAAGGGGAGAAGACGGTGCAGGAGTACGCTACGGAGTTGGAGCGTCTCTGGCTGGATTATGATCACTCCTCGAAACGGACAAGCTGCGGGGACCCGAAGTGCAAGGAGAGACATGTGTGCCTACAGGAGAGGACGATGAAATTCCTCAAAGGGCTGACTGCAACATTTACACAGAGGACAGCCTTACTCCTCGCCCAACCAGAGATCCCTAGTCTCGTGGAGGCTATCTCAGCCATGATACAGGAGGAGACGCGGATCAGATTACAGACAGGGACAGGTGGTCCCCCAGAAGCAAAGTCAGCACTAGCAGCTGCTAGCTCGGGCGACACAGGATCCAAGGGAGAGCTCTGGCAACACAATCGGCAGTGCTACAACTACGGGGAGATGGGCCATCATCGATATGTTTGTACCAAACCACCTAAGGAGGGAGACTCAGGTGGTGGACGAGGACGAGGATATATTGGACGAGGACGTGGTCGAGGAGGCCGACGAGGCGGCCGAGGAGGCTATCGGGCAAACTTGCTGGTGGCAGAAGGGAATGGAGGAGCTGGTGGCACCTTTACTGAGGAGGATCAGGCACTGCTGGACCTGCTGGAGAGAAAGCAGAGAGCGTCGACCGAAGAAGACAGGAAGAGCGGAGCAGAGGAGACATCCACCCCATTCTTCGGAGGCAACGCCGCTATGTATGCTCACCCATCAGAAGGTACTGACGAGTCACTCGCTCTTGCATCTATGTCTTCCCTTAAAACGTCAGACTGGATTATCGACTCAGGAGCATCTCGACATGTGACCGGGAACGCTAGTGAGTTTTCTTCATACACTCACCTAGCACCAGCAGACACCATTCAGACTGCATATGGTACTTTCCAACCAGTGGTCGGTAAGGGTACTGTTAATTGTACAGGTTTAGTAAGATTATCCAATGTGTTACATGCTCCATCCTTTTCAGTCAGTCTCTTGTCTATTAGTTCTATAATTCTCCAACTAAAATGCACTGTTTCTTTTGATATTCCTAAGGTGCTCTTCCAGGAGAAAGGGACGGGACGAAGACTTGGGACTGGCACCTGGCATGAGGGACTGTGGTACCTAGATCGGGAAGGACTGGACTCAGCATTGATATCTATGGCAGAGAAGGCTGGAATGGGAGAGCTGCAGCAGAGGACTGAAGATACTTTGATACTTCATCATAGGAGGATGGGACATTCTTCTTTTGATACTCTAAGTAAGTTGTATCCAGAGATGTATGCAAAATCAAATAAACAGAAATTAGTATGTGATGCATGCGAGTTAGAAAAGCTTACTAGAAGCTCATATGTTGGTACTGGTCATAAGAGTTCTCTTATTTTTGAGGTAGTACATTCTGATGTTTGGGATCCATGTGCTACTAACACTATGAATGGATATAATTACTTTGTCTCCTTTATTGATTGTGCATCTCGTGTCTCCTGGCTGTATTTAATGAAAAATAAGAGTGAAGTATTTGCTTGCTTTCGGGACTTCTATAAACATGTCCAGACTCAGTACAATGCTGTCACGACCCGATCCCAAATTATTGGGTCGAACCGGTTCATGTCCAGCCTGTACCGTTGTGAGACGGTGGCAGTAAGCTGTTCTATATGCAGGTATTCACAACAACATCTATACATTTTGTCACAACTCAATATACGGAAATTTAAAACTTTTATTAATCAACAAAATGGAATACATCTGTAATTGAAAGTGCTGAAAGGAAATACTGAATTCAAGTCTACAAAAATTCCAATAAAAGAAACTCGAATTAAAATGACAACTAGCTAGAATGGCTGTCTCGTCAGCCTCAGGATCTGCGTCCTCCAAGGGGTCTTCGGTAACACAGCAGAATATGGTACTGGGTCACAGTAGCTATTGTGCTATAGCTCAGCAATCATCAGTGACACCTAAAATATTGGGTCTCCAGTCAGGAGGGAGCAAGTACGAGTATATATCCAACATTTCAAATAATAATAGAAATTTGCAATTTTAAACAATTTGAAATACAATATTTTCCTACAATTCTACACGGTAGAAAACAATGTGATTTGAGTAGATAATGACTATGACCGGCTTGGGTTGTACACTTGTATCCTAGCGATACGATATGGTTTATCCCCGTGTGTAAGAGGGGTAAGCTAATACATTCATTAATTATTTGGGGTATTGGTCATAGACACTACACTACTTCCCCAATATCCCGCAGTCAATCAATCAATACTCTAGGAGAGAGTTCCGTGTAACAATGTGGTTTAAACATGCAAGATAACAATTACTAATTAAAATGCAGAATAATATAACCGTAACTTGCCTCGATTTGTAAGACTGAAGTAGGGGCAAGTTGGTACCGAGGAGGAAGTCAAGTTCGTCTCCGAAATCCTACAGTTGGAGAACTTGACTTAGAACCAAAATTGTAGCCATTCTAGGTGTGCTAGTTACAATCTCTAGAATTGGTCCTAATTCAGTTTTAAGTTATTAATTATTCTACCGGAAAACGTCTAACGTCGCAATTCTACGTTCGTTATTATTTATTTAAAATAAGCCGGTTATTGATTAATTGGAAAATTGGCAATTACCGGTTAATTTGGCAAAACTTGTATTTTGTAATATTATATATAAAACTACTATTTTTCTTTTAAATGAGAAAAACGTGAATTTTGTTTAAATTACAAACTTGCAATTTCTCCTAATTATTTATTGTGAGAAAACCTTATTAATTTTCTATATTAAAATAAATACTCATTTTAATAATCTACGCGTTTAAAGCCAAAACAATATCTCAGAAAATAAAGAAAAGCTACGCTACACAATACAGGGTCGCAGCAAAGAAAATAGAAAACTGGGCTTATGCCCTTACATTTATTTACATAAATGAATTTTTAGGAAAAATAATAAAACTCGGGTGAATCCTGAACGCCGGAAAACGGTCCATTCAGCAGGCCGAAGCCCTGCACCAAAATACTTAACAGCAGTACCCGTACTAAAATAATAATTATAAATTAAAGGATAATAATTATATGAGTCTCAGACTTGGTCCAAATGTCATATTATTGGCTGGCGCCTCAACGTACAGGAATCCTGTAGCGTTTGCGCTTCACCAGGCTCATTCGACCTATAAGTCGTCACCTAAAAGGTGGTACAGAAATCCATAAATCCGAAAGCCGACAAAACCAATATATAAACGTTTTGCAAAAGTCCGGTTTTCAAGTCCCTGATTTTATACGAAAATCCGTTTTAAAAATATTTTCAAAAAATTGGGCAGCATCTCCTCTATATCTGGAACAACCCAAAACCGGAAAAATGTGCCAACAACTCCAACAATTATCCCAAACCAGGGAAAACACATTTTTATAGAAAATATATACACAGAAGGCATTTCCGAAGCAGAATCGGAAAACCCGAAATAAAATCGAAAATGCCAAAATTTCGAAAATCCAAACCAACACAGAAAGAAATCACAGAATGTTTTCGGAAACTCCGAAACTACGACGTCCACCTAAAAACCGAATTCCCGGGAAGGAATCGGGGACCAATTCTCATCATCGACTACAAATACGAAAACGGGAACTCGAAATTATACCTTGGGTTGCTCGGCTAGAGCTCTCAGATGATATAATATAGAATAGAAGAATCCGCGCAGCAACGTAAAAATCTTGGGACAACGCCCGTAATAGAAACAGCTCCTGATCGGGAACGGAAAGCCACGAAAAGTCCGGAAAAATCGGCTCTGGACAGAGAAAGCCGAGGGAAAACGGCTCTGGAACAGCGAGTCGGAACCCACGGAACAGCGGGTCGCGCTGGGCGATCGGGCGCCGCTGGCCAAGGAGGAGGCCGGGGAAGTCGGCGCCGAACGAGGCTACGCCGGAGTGCGGCGGGGTCGGCTGGCAGCGGGAAGCGCGCTCGGGAACAGCGCTGGCGAGGGTGCACCGACGGAGGAGGCCGACCGGGGTCGGGATCCGGCTGGCGGTGGGCTGCTGGCCGGAAAGGGGCCGGCCGGCTGGGGTTGCGCCGGTGCTCACGCGGGGAGGCGCACGGGGAGGCCGGAGGCGGGCGCGAGGCTGGATGCGGCCAGGGGTGGCGCTGCCAGAGTCGAGGGCGCCGGCGTAGGGAGGGCCGGCTGGAGTTGGGTCGCGGGGTGGAGATCGGGAGCTAGGGCACGGTTAGGGGAATGAGTTGAGAAAGAGGGGAAGGAGGGGAGCTGGAGTTGTGGGAGAGTGAGGGTGAGGGGATTTGAGAGGGGGGTTCTGTTGAGAACGTGATAGTTGTGGTGGTGGTTATATGCTTTTGTGAAAGGGAAGGAAATGGTGGGGAGTAAAGTAAGGAGAGGGGAAAGGGGCAGGAGAATAGGTAATTTGGCCTGGTCGTGGGTGACCAGGCCCAACGGCTAATATATATATATATATATATATATATATATATATATATATATATATATATATATATATATATATATATATATATATATATTTTTAATATATATATATATATATATATATATATATATTAAAAATATATATATATATATATATATATATATATATATAATAAATATATATATATATAATAAATATATATATATATATATATATATATATATATTAAAAATATATATATATATATATATATATAAAAAAATATATATATATATATATATATATATATATATATATATATATATATATAATACTAACAATTATTACTAGATTCTAATTAGTATTTCAAAAAAATAAAAGAATTGGATCAGGGTCGGTTTCGGGAAATCGAATCGGGTTCGAACTCGGGTTCGGAGTTCGGACTCGGGATCGGGGTAGGGCCGCAATCAAAAATCAACGATATATTTTTAAAATAATATTTTTTTTCCTAAATCCGACTAAATAATAATAGAATAATAATAATAATAATAGACTAAACTAATTATCACACTACAAATCCAATAATCCTAAAATCTGGGTTTCACAATCTTCCTTCCTTAGAAAATTTCGTCCTCGAAATTAAAGGCAGGGTTAGGGGAATGATCAAAATCTCTACATGTAGACCAAAGCTTCCTTTACTGTCTCTTAGTAATGTTGACAACCTCTAGATAGTCTAATTTGATCAATTCATGCACTTCCTTCGAATCAACAGTCTTCCCTCCTTAGAAACACAATCATAGCCCATAATTAAAATTTTGCTTCTATTTCTGAATTGTCAGCCACCGGAATGGTTGTGCGAACTTACTCTTTGCATCCGTATCTATAATCTTCGGGTAGGATCTAAACTTCTTCATCTTGCTAGTCGATTCGATATCTACTGAGCGATGCAATTCCATATTGCTTGCAACGTACGCTCCATCAATTACTTGTACGTCATAATTACTAGCTCTTACCATCATCACCCTTGATCCTCTACGGCTCCTCCCATCCTGCCATAACTTTTTTTCCCAAATCATAAAATTCAAAAGCATCACCTTCTTTCATTCACCAAATCCAATACCCAAGTACTAATATGCTCCACTAATGATTCATTCCTAAATGAACCACAATTTATAATTCTCTCTAGACTAACTTGCTTTTGTGCCTTGCCATGCTACCCTTTGGTACCCTTAGCTATCTAATCTCATTAGAATAAAATCGATCCCCTAAGTGTGCTTTTATCAGATTAATGCAATAAGGTTGCTAGGTGACTATCTAGATTTTCCCCACATATAACTATCAATCAACTTTATATAGCTGCAAAAATATATAACTACCCACAAAAATATGCAACACCCTAAAAATGGAACCTTGAAAGGAATTGAGCCAATAGAGATTGATATGGTCCTAATAAGTTCTAGGGAAATCAAGTAGAATTTTATAGGAAATCTTTTCTTTCTGGTTGTGACAAGAGATTTCTAGAAATGGAGACAATCGCTAGAAATGTAAATCCTCTAATCAGGCAAAAGTCAGAATGATTTGATGGTGCAAAAGACAACCATGGTATGAATATAGTCTGAATAATATTCGGAAACCAAATATGTTTGAAGTCACTGTCTCAAATTCATGCCTCGCCAGAGTGCACCTGACTGCAGTGAATTTTTGACCCAATAACTTGAATAATTTTAGGTTACCGAGTAATCTTTCAACTTTATCCATTTCATGGCTAAGCAACATAGAAGATCAACATGGTGCATTTAGGACAGTCACAATAATATCCGAAAACCTATGAACACCCGAAATCACTTCAACTTTAGAGTCTTTTGCCTCGCCAGTGCGCAATTGGCTGCAGTAAACTCGCAGTTTCCATAATTCAGACAATTGACTATAACGCAATGTGCGAAGTCATATTAGGTCACGGAATATTTTCCCAAACTTTGTCCATAAGAATTTCAAAGGAGTTTCCGAAAAATTCAAACGAGTTCTAAGGTTCTAGTCATGATAGGAAAAGATGTTGATGTATGTTCTTCTGGTTTCAAAAAAATTTATCAGGATAAATATGTGTTCCAGTAGCTCTTGAGATTTAAGAGATTTGATTTGAAGAAATTGATCAAACTTGAGTATGACAGGATAAGGTAGAAGAATCAGAGCTTTGAGTTGAGTTGAAGAAGCCAATGAGAATATTCCCGGCCAATCACTTAAAGGATACAGACGTTTACCAAAATTATTTGAAGAAATAATTTCTTATCCAAGGAAAGTTTTGAGAATGTGATGGGTAAGTAGGGTTGACACAAAAGAAGTATGTCTTTATAGATTCAAGGAAGTCAGGTTAAAATGGTTTAGTAAAGCCAACAAGGGGATGGTTCAACAATTTAAAAAATTTCAATGATTTAAAGAAGATTTAATAATAGGATGGAATCAATTCTCTGACCGTTCGTACTTCACGATACTCAAGCATTGAGTTTAAAAGCTGTCTAGGCCTTGAATTGATCAAGAAGTTGCATAGAGAGAGTAGGGTTTCAGGTTGAGTGGAGGGGATCAAAATAAAATATTTGGAATAACCTAGGAGATAACAATCAGTATTGAAAGTAGTTTTGAAAATATCTTTTAGGGAAATCATGAACTAACTAGCTGAACCAATTCTTTTGGTAATAATTAACCTTGAGGCTTTATAGTTCCAGAAGAATTTGGTTCAGGATTAGTTCCGAGAAAGTCAATTAAAATGAGGTTAAGGCGAATGGTTGGATACGCTAGTCGTAGAAGTACTCGGATAGATAAGGGTTTATTAGAATTAGAAACTCTAGATAGCGAACGAGTCTGGATTCCAAATAAAGATAGAGAAATAAGATTTGATCGACTAGTGGAGAAGTTTGAAAAAAAGGTTTGCTGACGAAGGAGATTGAAGAGTTCTAATATTGGTCCATAAATAGCGAAAAAATATAGATCCTAAGGGATGCTAAAAATCTGTTAAAGATATGGGAAGGAAATAATTCCCAAAAATCATGGGACGCTAAAAGATACAAAAATCTAGAAAATAAAATATGTAGTAACATATACCATCATACAGTCGGCCTAAACTGGTTAAGGTCAAAATTCACTCCTTATGTCATTATCACTCCCAATTGTTATAAGTACCAACTAATATCTGGGTATTCCAAAATTCTATTCTTCCAATTCTTAATCACCAATATATCCTTGATAAATACCGCCTTACATACCTTCTCATTAAGATTACAATTTTCAGAAATTGTATCGTAGGGGAAAGACTTTGGGAAAGATATCTACCATAAAGGTGTAACCAAGAATTTTATTCATATTGGAGAATTACAGCAAGACTCATGATTATTCTAAGGACATCCTGTTACAACTTCTTATAACAATAGATAATGCTACTCAGCAGTTCTAGGTACTAGTCTTCATGGCTCTGGCTCTTGCACGAGCAGTCTCCAACTGCTTCATCTTCTTCTGTGATCCTCGAGTCTGCATCATGCCTTTCTGCAGTAGGTGTAGGAGGCAAGGCCTGCTCGATAGGAAGAGAGTCCCTAGGTTGCGGCATAGCAGGTGTTGCTGGGATAGGTGCTCTGGTACGATGGAAAGATAAGGGGCAGTCCTTTACCCGGTGTTCAGCGGATCCACGTGCCAAACATCGTCCCAATCTCTTGCGGCAACTATTGGCTAGATGACCAGGCCTCTTGCAGTAGGCAAAAGCCAATAGCTTCTTACGACATGACTGCCGGGAAGTAGAGTATTTGATGGGACCCAAATATCTTCTAGATTCAGGGGTATCCCTCCTAGGGTGAGGTTCCGCACGAACTCAGTTTAAGATAGCTAAGGCTACGTCATTGACATCCTTCATAACATCTCTCGTGATATCAATCTGTTTCTGCTGGGCCTCGGCTTGGGCCTTCTGGGACTCCAGGATTCCTTGAAATAGGGCAACTATTTGGGAGGTGTCTGTTGGTACTGGTGGGGCGACAGGAGTAACTATCATAACAGGAGATGGTGAAATTGTCGGGGGCGGAATAGGTTCGGCTGTAGTATGAGCTGTGCTGGGGACTTGTGCAGCAAAGGGGGGATTGATGAGCTGCAAAGGAGAAGGGTTGGAACGGGCCTGAGAAAGAGGGGTGTGATCAGGAGATAACACCTTGTCATCAGCAGGACTAGAACGGGTTGTCTTTCCTCTAGTCATAGTCTGAAAGGTTTAGGAGGCAAACATAAGCAAGGTAGCCTACCAGTCTATAACAACCAAAAATATTTATTTATAATATAATTCGGTCCTATGTTGTGACAAATTAATGTTCTAGTGTTCTAAATGTTCTAGAGGTGTTCTTCTAAGTTGTTGTTAAGAGAAGGACCTGCATGAGCCACCACTAAAAACATGTCACGATCCGATCCCAAATTATTGGGTCGAACCGGATCATGCCCAGCCTGCACCGTTGTGAAACGGCGGCAGTAAGCTGTTCTATATGCAGGTATTCACAACAACATCTATACATTTTGTCACAACTCAATATACGAAAATTTAAAACTTTTATTAATCAATAAAATGGAATACATCTGTAATTGAAAGTGCTGAAAGAAAATACTGAATTCAAGTCTACAAAAATTCCAATAAAAAAAACTCGAATTAAAACGACAACTAGCTAGAATGGCTGTCTCGTCAGCCTCAGGATCTGCGTCCTCCAAGGGGTCTCCGGTAACACAGCAGAATATGGTACTGGGTCACAGTAGCTATTGTGCTATAGCTCAGCAATCATCAGTGACACCTAAAATATTGGATCTCCAGTCAGGAGGGAGCAAGTACGAGTATATATCCAACATTTCAAATAATAATAGAAATTTGCAAATTTAAACAATTTGAAATACAATATTTTCCTACAATTCTACACGGTAGAAAACAATGTGATTTGAGTAGATAATGACTATGACCGGCTTGGGTTGTACACTTGTATCCTAGCGATACGATATGGCTTATCCCCGTGTGTAAGAGGGGTAAGCTAATACATTCATTAATTATTTGGGGTATTGGTCATAGACACTACACTACTTCCCCAATATCCCGCAGTCAATCAATCAATACTCTAGGAGAGAGTTCCGTGTAACAATGTGGTTTAAACATGCAAGACAACAATTACTAATTAAAATGCAGAATAATATAACCGTAACTTGCCTCGATTTGTAAGACTGGAGTAGGGGCAAGTTGGTACCGAGGAGGAAGTCAAGTTCGTCTTCGAAATCCTACAGTTGGAGAACTTGACTTAGAACCAAAATTGTAGCCATTCTAGGTGTGCTAGTTACAATCTCTAGAATTGGTCCTAATTCAGTTTTAAGTTATTAATTATTCTACCGGAAAACGTCTAACGTCGCAATTCTACGTTCGTTATTATTTATTTAAAATAAGCCGGTTATTGATTAATTGGAAAAATGGCAATTACCGGTTAATTTGGCAAAACTTGTATTTTGTAATATTATATATAAAACTACTATTTTTCTTTTAAATGAGAAAAACGTGAATTTTGTTTAAATTACAAACTTGCAATTTCTCCTAATTATTTATTGTGAGAAAACCTTATTAATTTTCTATATTAAAATAAATACTCATTTTAATAATCTACGCGTTTAAAGCCAAAACAATATCTCAGAAAATAAAGAAAAGCTACGCTACACAATACATGGTCGCACCAAAGAAAATAGAAAACTGGGCTTATGCCCTTACATTTATTTACATAAATGAATTTTTAGGAAAAATAATAAAACTCGGGTGAATCCTGAACGTCGGGTAACGGTCCATTCAGCAGGCCGAAGTCCTGCACCAAAATACTTAACAGCAGTACCCGAACTAAAATAATAATTATAAATTAAAGGATAATAATTATATGAGTCTCAGACTTGGTCCAAATGTCATATTATTGGCTGGCGCCTCAACGTACAGGAACCCTCTAGCGTTTGCGCTTCACCAGGCTCATTCGACCTATAAGGTCGTCGCCTAAAAGGTGGTACAGAAATCCATAAATCCGAAAGCCGACAAAACCAATATATAAACGTTTTGCAAAAGTCCGGTTTTCAAGTCCCTGATTTTATACGAAAATCCGTTTTAAAAATATTTCCGAAAAATTGGACAGCATCTCCTCTATATCTGGGACAACCCAAAATCGGGAAAATGCGCCAACAACTCCAACAATTATCCCAAACCAGGGAAAACACATTTTTATAGAAAATGTATACACAGAAGGCATTTCCGAAGCAGAATCGGAAAACCTGAAATAAAATCGGAAATGCCAAAATTCCGAAAATCCAAACCAACACAGAAAGAAATCACAGAATGTTTTCGGAAACTCCGAAACTACGACGTCCACCTAAAAACCGAATTCCCGGGAAGGAATCGGGGACCAATTCTCATCATCGACTACGAATACGAAAACGGGAACCCGAAATTATACCTTGGGTTGCTCGGCTAGAGCTCTCAGATGATATAATACAGAATAGAAGAATCCGCGCAGCGACGTAAAAATCTCGGGACAACGCCCGTAATAGAAACAGCTCCTGATCGGGAACGGAAAGCCACGAAAAGTCCGGAAAAATCGGCTCTGGACAGAGAAAGCCGAGGGAAAACGGCTCTGGAACAGCGAGTCGGAACCCACGGAACAGCGGGTCGCGCTGGGCGATCGGGCGCCGCTGGCCAAGGAGGAGGCCGGGGAAGTCGGCGTCGAACGAGGCTACGCCGGAGTGCGGCGGGGTCGGCTGGCAGCGGGAAGCGCGCTCGGGAACAGCGCTGGCGAGGGTGCGCCGGCGAAGGAGGCCGACCGGCTGGGGTTGCGCCGGTGCTCACGCGGGGAGGCGCGCGGGGAGGCCGGAGGCGGGCGCGAGGCTGGATGCGGCCGGGGGTGGCGCTGCCGGAGTCGAGGGCGCCGGCGTAGGGAGGGCCGGCTGGAGTTGGGTCGCGGGGTGGAGATCGGGAGCTAGGGCACGATTAGGGGAATGAGTTGAGAAAGAGGGGAAGGAGGAGAGCTGGAGTTGTAGGAGAGTGAGGGTGAGGGGATTTGAGAGGGGGGTTCTGTTGAGAACGTGATAGTGGTAGTGGTGGTTATATGCTTTTGTGAAAGGGAAGGAAATGGTGGGGAGTAAAGTAAGGAGAGGGGAAAGGGGCAGGAGAATAGGTAATTTGGCCTGGTCGTGGGTGACCAGGCCTAACGGCTAATATATATATATATATATATATATATATATATATATATATATATATATATATATATATATATATATATATATATTTTATTTATTTATTTATAAGACTAACAATTATTACTAGATTCTAATTAGTATTTCAAAAAAATAAAAGAATTGGATCAGGGTCGGTTTCGGGAAATCGAATCGGGTTCGAACTCGGGTTCGGAGTTCGGACTTGGGATCGGGGTAGGGCCGCAAACAAAAATCAACGATATGTTTTTAAAATAATATTTTTTTTCCTAAATTCGACTAAATAATAATATAATAATAATAATAGACTAAACTAATTATCACACTACAAATCCAATAATCCTAAAATCTGGGTTTCTCAAATGCAGTAGTGAAGGTACTGAGGTCTGACAATGGAACGGAGTACACCAACAGGACACTTGCAGAGTACCTGTCAGCACACGGAATACAGCACCAGACCTGCTGTGCATACACACCAGCACAAAATGGAGTAGCAGAAAGGAAGAACCGACACCTTCTAGAGACCGCAAGAAGTATGATGATCGACATGAATGTCCCACAAAATCTATGGGGACATACAATATTGACAGCAGCTCAACTTATCAACAGGATGCCTTCAAAAGTCCTGGGATGGAAGTCCCCATGCGAATATTACAAGGCAATAATAGTGGGATACTCCAACTAAAGGTATTCGGATGTGTGTGCTTTGTGAAAGACAATAGACCATCAGTTGGAAAACTTGACCCCAGAGCAGTCAAGTGCATCTTCGTGGACTACTCAGCAACTCAGAAGGGATATGTGTGCTGGAGTCCAGTAGAGAAGAAGAAGTTCGTTAGTATGGATGTCCACTTCCGAGAGCATGAGCCATATTACCGCCAGGAGGGAGGACCTTCGCACAACACGCCTAATACTACCAGTGTAAGGCGAGAGGGAGAGATGGAGAACTTGGTGGTAACCGATGTAGAAGTATGGCATAGAGGCACGGTTGAGGAGAAACATGAAGGTGAAGCAGAACAGGGGGAGAAGATAAGAAGTATCAGGCCTACGGCTCAGGAGGAGTTACTTACCTACAGCAGGAGAGAGAAGCAAACTGCAGGACCAGTACCTACAGTGCCAGTGCTAAGTCCCTTGCATGCGTCTGTCCCAACTCCTGAGACACCACCATCCTCCTCATCTACACCACCACCCTCCTCAGGTGATATCATTCCTCCTACTTCTCCAATACCACTACCTACACGAAGGACTACTCGCAGTAATGCGGGAAATCCTCCGGACAGATATGGTTGGGACCTTGCTAAGTTTGTTTCTTATAATCATATCTATTCTCCTCATGGAGCATTTATAGCATCTTTGGATAGTATTACTATACCTAACAATTGGCAGGTTGCCAAGAACGATCAAAAGTGGAAAGCGGCAATGCATGAGGAGTTGGGAGCTCTTGAGAAGAACTACACTTGGGAGCTGGTGAGACTGCCAGAAGAAAAAAGAGCAGTCGGATACAAATGGGTTTTTACTGTGAAACAGAACCCAGATGGACAGGTTGAGCGTTATAAAGCTCGACTGGTGGCAAAAGGATACAGTCAGACGTACGACATCGACTATGACGAGACCTTTGCACCAGTGGCGAAGATGAGCACTGTCAGGACCTTGATCTCCCTGGCAGCCAATGGAGGGTGGAAGCTACACCAACTGGATGTGAAGAATGTATTTCTTCATGAAGATCTAGTGGAGGAGGTGTACATGGAGATACCACCAGGATTCAGCACCAAACAGACAGAAGGCAAGGTCTGCAGACTGAAGAAGTCCCTCTATGGATTGAAGCAGTCTCCTCAAGCATGGTTTGACCGGTTCAGGAGAGCAATGATAGGGATGGGATATCAGCAGATCAATGCTGATCACACTGTCTTCTTCAGACGAAGTGGAGGCCACATCACTATGCTTACGGTATATGTAGATGATATGATTATCACAGGCGATGATGAGCAGGAGATCGCCCAACTCAAAGGAAAGCTTGGCAAGGAGTTCAAGGTGAAGGATCTTGGCCCTCTTCGATACTTCCTTAGGATTGAGATTGCTCGAGATAATGAGAGAATCGTTATTTCTCAAAGGAAGTACACACTGGACCTGCTTACGGAAACGGGAATGATGGGATGCAAACCAGCTACGACACCGATAGACCAGAAGTTCAAACTGGATACTGAAGCTGGAGAACCAGTTGACCGGGATAGATATCAGAGATTGGTGGGCAAGTTGATCTACTTGAGCCACACTCGACCTGATATCAGCTTTGCGGTCAGTGTAGTGAGCCGCTACATGCATGACCCCCGGAAGGGTCATATGGACGCAGTATACCAGATTCTGAGGTACTTGAAGGGAGCCCCCGGGAAGGGACTGATCTTCAGAAGAAATAATCATGTAAGCATCGAGGGCTATTGTGATTCTGACTGGGCTAGCTGTGCTGACGACATGAGATCCACATCGGACTACTGCATATTTGTAGGAGGCAACTTGGTCTCATGGAGGAGTAAGAAGCAGTCAGTGGTAGCCAGATCAACAGCTGAAGCAGAATATAGAGCTATGGCCTTGGGAGTCACAGAACTATTGTGGTTGAAGAATATGCTGACGGAGCTAAAGCTGGACCAGGGAGCCAAGATGAAGCTATGGTGTGACAACCAGTCAGCTATTAGTATTGCCAACAATCCAGTGCAGCATGACAGGACCAAGCATATCGAGATTGACAGATTCTTCATCAAAGAAAAGCTGGAGAAAGGAGTATTAGAGCTGGGCTACGTTCCAACCAAAAATCAGGTAGCAGACGGACTGACAAAGGGACTTAGTTCTATCAGCATGATGAGAGGATGTGACAAGATGGGTTTAGTGAATATCTTTCGCCCATCTTGAGGAGGAGTGTTGATGTATGTGTTATTGGGCTTTAGTCCCACATTGCCTAGAATGATAGGAGAGGAGGCTAGCCTCTCCTATATATATGTAGTCTCTATTGCAATAATAATCACTTAAAAATCTCTACAGATATCCTTCAATATTTTTTGCTTTATTACCAAGTTCAAAAGGAGTTTTACTTGGTTTACGTCCCATCATGCCAGTTTCTTCTAATAAGTCTAGAATATATGTCCTCTGTGATACAGAAATATGTTTCTTATTCCTTATGAATTCCATTTCCAGAAAGTATTTCAAGGCTCCAAGGTCTTTAACTTCGAATTCCTTTGCCATAATCTGTTTAGTTCTTTCCATCTCCTCAATATTATTTCCAATAACGATGATATCATCAACGTAGACAATTAAAATGGTTATTTTTTCCCCTTCTGAGTGTTTGACAAAAGAGTGTGATTAGTTTGTTCTTGAATATGGCCAAGATTCTTAATTACCTCTGAAAAAGGTCAAACCAAGCATGTTGCGACTGTTTCAAACCGTAGAGGGACTTGTTGATCTTACACACGGTTTGTCTGCCCAACTTCTCTTCGAAGCCCAGTGGCTGCCTCATGTATACCTTCTTTTCAAGCTCACCATTAAGGAATGCATTTTTTTACATCAAGCTGATGCAGGGACCAATTAGAATTTGCTGCCATTGGAAGTAAAATTTTGATGGTATTAAGCTTAGCGACATGAGCGAATGTTTCAGTATAGTCAATCTCATAGGTTTGTGTAAAACATTTGGCTACCAACCGTGTCTTGTATCTTTCAATATAACCATTGTTGAGAATCAATAAGGGACTTTTAGTCCCACATCAGAATTTGTAGTATGTAGAGGAGCTAGACTCCCTATAAGTAGTGAAGTAGTCCATCAATAAAATTCATCCCAACTATTATTTTCTACATGGTATCAGAGCCATAACTCTCTCTCTCTCTCCACACACAAAAAAAAAAAAAAAAAAATTTAGCCCCCTCCCGGAGCAGCCCCCCCCCCCGACCCCCCTTCCCCCCCCCCTCCCGGAGCAGCCCCCCTTTCCCCCCCGACCCCCCTTCCCCCCCCCCCCGACCCGCGCCCCCCCCCCCCCCCGCTGACCCGCGTCCCCCTCCCCCCCCGCTGACCCGCCGCCCCCCCCCCCCGCTGACCCGCCGGCCCCCTTCCCCCCTCCAGCGCCGCCCCCCCCCCCCCCGCCCCTTTACTGCTGCTACAGCACCCTTTTTAGGGTTTTCTTTTTGCTGTTTCCAAAAAAAAAAAAAAACAGATTTCTTCTCTTTAGAAGATCTCTGTAGTTGCCTCGAGAATCAGAGTTCCTTCTCTTTAGAAGATCTCTGTAGTTGCCTTCGAGAATTAGTACCTTCTTTTTAGAAGCTCTGCTACGAATACGAAATCTCTTTAGATCTTCGTATCTCAGAAACGTTGTCTTTACAATCGTTTCTGCACGGCTAGTATACCTCTGGTTTGTCTCATGCAAGGAGGCACAACTACGTTGGTTATCCTTGAGCCGTCCGAACGCGTTATCATGACGCGGTTCTAGTTGGTCGTATAAACTACGACATATCAGTGAGGGATCTCGTTTTGTTGTTTCCTCCCGGTAGCTGACTAAGACGAAGACGACTCCAAAGAAGACGACTCCGGAAACAACAACACCTCACTGATTGCAGTTGCAGAAGTCATGGATTCCATCTATGAGAAGTTGACAGCAGAAGAAATGAAGGCCCTGGTCGAGGATCTCCTGACCAAGAGATTACCGGAGGCGACCCCACGCGTGACCCCATACTGATGTGGATCCGTCACCGTACAAAATAGGGAAGTTGGACAAGCTGGAGACGAAGTTGGAAGGCACGACCAACTACTTGAAATGGTCGCGGCAGGCGATGCGGACGCTGAAGGGACGTGGCTTGGTTGGTTATGTTGATGGCCATACTACGGCCCCTGTCGATCACTCCTCGAAGGAGTTTGCTGTATGGGACATTGTCAACAATGTCGTGGCTGGTTGGTTGACAGCCTCTTTGACCGACCAAGTGTCGGGTAACGTTGAAGCAATGGAGGGAGCTGCTGATATCTGGAGAACGTTGAAGGACATGTACTCCGGTTCGGGTAACCCCATGTGAGTCTTCCAACTGCAGGATGAGCTCGATAGGGTAATCCAAGACGATCATACCATCTCTGAGTACGCTGCCTTGTTGAAGAAGTACTGGTCTGATCTTGACCATTATGATCCTCTTGGCATGGAGGATGCTCAGGTTGAACCGACTTTTGCCAAATATTTCCAGAAATTTCTGGATTATATTTCGCGGTAACGGATGATGAAGTTTTTGAAGGGGCTCAACCCAGCGTTTGAGCAACGGCAGAATGTCCTTCTCGCACAACCGACGCTGCCGACATTAGAGGACGCCATAGCTGCCATGGCACAAGAAGAAGCACGGTTGAAGCTGATGCCTACCAAGGGTATCTCCCAGGGGGAGCAGGCCTGAGTTGACACATCTGCTCTTGCCACTTTCACACAGCCTCCTTCTACGGGAGGCGTTTGCCACAACTGTGGTGACACAGGGCATTACATCCGCTTTTGCCCAAAACCGACACGGACTCCCTCGAATGGTCGAGGTCGTGGTCGCGGTGGACGACGAGGTGGTCGAGGCAGCTACGGTGGTGGAAGGGGCACTTACTCTGGAGGCAATAAGGCGCATCTGGCGGATGAAGGTGGGGACAATCAGCTGGCGGACATCACTCCATTTGAGAGGGAAGTTCTCGAGAAGATGCGCGGCTCAAAGCTTGGTTCTGGTGAAAGACAAGTCATTCCTGGGCGCCGTCCGCTACAGGAGATTACTGCACTTACTTCTCCCAAACCAGTGCCGGTATACCTCCGCGTGCTCTTGCATCTGTCTCTCAGCCAGCTTGGATTATGGACTCTGGGGCATCTTGCCATGTCACGGGGTCCCGAGGAGAGTTCCGGGAATACTCTCCTCTAACGCCGCCAGAAAGCATTCAGACTGCTGATGGTACCTACAGGCCGGTTACGGGTAAAGGCACTGTTGATTGCACTCCTTCCATCACTCTATCTAATGTCTTACATGCTCCTTCCTTTCCTGTCAATCTTATTTCCATTAGCGCCATTATCCTTGATCTAAACTGTATTGTTTTCTTTGATATTCCTAAGGTAACTTTTCAGGAGAAGGGAACGGGGAGACGACTAGGCACTGGCACATGGCATAAGGGTCTATGGTACTTGGACAGGAACGGTCTGGATAGAACACTGGCATCTTTGGTTGCAGACGCCCAACCGGAAGTCCGAAGTCGAAGTGTCGAAGCCGAGCTGCTCCTCCAACATCAGCGTGTAGGACATTCTTCTTTTCCCGTTATTGGTCGACTGTATCCGTCATTATATCAAAAAGCAAATAAAGAGTTGTTAGTTTGTGATTCTTGTGAGTTGGGGAAACATACCAGAAGCTCCTATGTGCATTCTGGGCATCGATGTTCTGCTGCTTTTGATATGATTCATTCCGATGTGTGGGGCCCTTGTCCTACAAACGGTGTTAACGGTTATAGATGGTTTGTTACTTTTATTGACTGCTCTACCCGCGTAACGTGGGTCTACCTGCTGAAGAATAAAAGTGATGTTTTTGAGGCATTTCAAAGCTTCCATCAACGGGTGCGGACACAGTATAATGCTCGTGTTAAGTGTTTCCGGTCGGAAAATGAGACGGAATATACCCATAAGAGGTTTGCTGCGTATTTATCCTCTCATGGTATACTGCATCAAACCTCTTGTGCTTATACACCGGCTCAAAATGGTGTTGCCGAGCGAAAGAATAGGCACCTGCTGGAGGTGGCTCGGACAATGATGCTGGCTATGAATGTCCCTAAATTTTTGTGGGGGCAGGCTGTCTTGACAGCCTCTTATCTCATCAACAGGATGCCCTCTCAATTACTGGACTGGAAGACGCCTTTGGAAATGCTCACGGGGACAACTGCGTACACCGTTCCTCCGAAAGTATTTGGTTGTGTATGCTTCGTCCACGATAACAGGCCTGGTGTTGGTAAGCTGGATCCTCGAGCACTTAAGTGTATCTTTGTTGGGTACACCGGGACACAGAAGGGTAACGTATGCTGGAGCCCGGTTGATCGGAAGCTGTTTGTAAGCATGGACGTTACATTCAGAGAGCTGGAACCTTATTATGGTTCGGACGAAGGTTCTGCGTTTGGGAACACGCCTCACACAGCGGGTGTTAGACGTGAGGGGGAGGTAGTACGCCCAAACGTCGTTGTCGGATCGGTACCTTGTCCTGTCGTGACAGACTGGCAGAAAGGGGGAGACAACATCACTGATACTGATACGGAGGATGAAGAAGACAATACGTACATTACGCAGGGGGAGAAGCAGACAAGGAAAAAGGAGCTCCAAGTTTACAGAAGAAGACAGCAGAGGTCCAGTAGTGTGCCGTACCCTGTGCCTATAGTGCCAAGTCCCTCGTCTACTCCTGCCCCGACTCCTGAAGATGTTACTCCCGCACCGGATCGCTCGGATTCGGAAGCGGATCTCTCCGATTCGGATGGTATGCTTTCTCCACCACCCATTGCTCCCTTAAGGAGGTCTTCTCGCATTAATGCGGGAAAGGCTCCTATTCGTTATAAAGATTATGAACATGATATCGCCAACTACCTATCTTATTCTAATATTTCTCCGACTTATCAAACATTTCTCACTTCGTTAGACTCCACTTCTTTACCTAAGAATTGGCAGGAAGCAAAGAAGGACCCAAGATGGAAAGCCGCAATGATGGAAGAACTTGGGGCACTAGAGAAAAATAAGACATGGGAGCTGGTGCCATTACCTGAAGGGAAGAAAGCTGTGGGATGCAAATGGATTTACACAGTGAAGGAGACACCAGAAGGAAAAGTTGAACGATACAAGGCGAGACTGGTTGCAAAAGGCTATACCCAGACATATGGTATCGATTATGATGAGACTTTTGCCCCAGTAGCGAAGATGAGTACCGTAAGAACACTGGTCTCCATTGCAGCAAACTATGGGTGGAAGCTTGGAAAGCCGCAATGATAGAAGAACTTGGGGCACTAGAGAAAAATAAGACATGGGAGCTGGTGCCATTACCTGAAGGGAAGAAAGCTGTGGGATGCAAATGGATTTACACAGTGAAGGAGACACCAGAAGGAAAAGTTGAACGATACAAGGCGAGACTGGTTGCAAAAGGCTATACCCAGACATATGGTATCGATTATGATGAGACTTTTACCCCAGTAGCGAAGATGAGTACCGTAAGAACACTGGTCTCCATTGCAGCAAACTATGGGTGGAAGCTACACCAGTTAGACGTAAAGAACGCATTTCTTCATGGAGACCTACAAGAAGAAGTTTACATAGAGACTCCTCCGGGGTGCTACTCTGTGTCAGATTCAGGTGAAGGAACGTCACATGGAAAAGTGTGCAAACTGAAGAAGTCGCTGTACGGGCTGAAGCAATCTCCTCGAGCCTGGTTTGACAGATTCAGAAAGGCTGTCACTGGCATGGGGTACCATCAGACAAATGCAGATCACATGGTCTTCCTCCAGCATGCAAGAGGCCACATAACTATACTTGCTGTATATGTGGATGATATAGTAATCACAGGTGATGATGCTGATGAGATCACTAAGCTGAAGACGAAACTCGCCAAAGAGTTTGAGGTGAAGGACCTGGGGGAGATGAGATACTTTTTGGGTATCGAGGTGTGTAATGGTGAATAAGGAATTGTTCTCTCACAAAGGAAATATGCACTAGATCTGCTGAAGGAGACAGGAATGCTGGGATGCCGAGCAGCAGTCACTCCAATTGACCAGAAGTGCAAGATGGGAGCAGAAGCAGGAGAGCCTGTTGATCGCAAAAGGTATCAAAGGCTAGTAGGCAGACTGATTTATCTAGGACATACTCGCCCTGATATCTCATTTGCAGTAAGTGTTGTAAGCCGCTATATGCATGATCCAAGAACGGGTCATATGGATGCAGTATTTCAGATCCTAAGATATCTGAAAGGGACGCCGGGAAAAGGACTGTGGTTCAAGAAGAATGGATGCACAGATGTTGAGGGATGCTGCGATGCAGACTGGACAAGCTGCATAGACGACAGAAGGTCTACCACAGGGTACTGTGTTTTTGTAGGAGGAAACCTGGTTTCATGGAAAAGCAAGAAACAGTCAGTGGTAGCACGGTCGACAGCTGAAGCAGAATACAGAGCAATGGCTCTAGGAGTATCAGAATTGCTATGGGTAAAGGCGCTGCTGACAGAGTTGAAGCTAGACAAGGGGACACCATTGCACCTTCGGAGCGATAGTCAAGCTGCGATAAGTATAGCGAACAATCCGGTTCAGCACGACAGAACGAAGCACATCGAGATCGATCGATTCTTCATCAAGGAAAAGCTGGAACAAGGGATACTGAAGATTGACTATGTTCGCTCAGAAGAACAAGTGGCAGACTGTCTGACTAAGGGTCTTAGTTCATTGAGTCTGTCAAAGCTATGTAACAAGATGGGGATGATTAATATCTATCGCCCATCTTGAGGGGGAGTGTTGAGAATTAAGGGACTTTTAGTCCCACATCGGAATTTGTAGTATGTAGAGGAGCTAGACTCCCTATAAGTAGTGAAGTAGTCCATCAATAAAATTCATCCCAACTATTATTTTCTACAACCATCATCCTTATATTTTACAATGAACACCCATTTGCACCCTACAGTACTTTTTTCCTGTGGTAGCTCCACCAAACCCCAAGTATTGTTTTTGTTCAAGAGCACGCATCTCTTCAAATACTGGAGCTTTCCATTCAGGAACAATCAATGCCTCCTCAATAGACTTGGGAATAACAATACTAGAAAGATTCGGGGTAAAAGCACAAAATGAAGATGACTGATTGTAATAGAAAATAAACTTGGAAATGGGGTGTTGAGTATAAGACCTAATACCCTTTCTAATTGCTATTGACACATCTAGATCATAATTAGGACTTGGATTATCTGACATATTTGACAAGTGAGGTTCTATCACCAGCTTGGCTTCTTGACTGTTAGTAGGATTCATGCTTTGTTTATTTCCTTGGCGTTGGGAGACTTTTTGTCTAGAGTATACACATAACTCTTGCTGATTAGGCATAGTTGATTCTCCCCATGTTTCCAATACCGGTACACTTTCTGATGGTTGATTGGGCACACTTGGTTGATTTATTGAAGTACTGATTGGAACTGAGTCGGGGATCAGTTTTGTTGGGTTAGTTAAAGCTGGAACCGGATTTGGCATGCTAGGCACACTCGGAATGGTAGGTAGTAGTCGTATGGTGGGATATAATCTGAGTATTGGTATGTCAAGGGTGTCCCATAAACAACCACCTTCATGATCCCGATTTTCCCCTGAAGCGAAGTTGGAGAGGAGTATCTTTAAAGAATGTGACGACATGTTTTCTTATTTTTAGGACGGTAGCAAATATGTAGAAAATAATAGTTAGATTATTTTATTGATGGACTACTTCACTACTTATAGGGAGTCTAGCTCCTCTACATATAACATATTACGATGTGGGACTAAAAGTCCCTTATTGATTCTCAACACTCCCCCTCAAGATGGGCGATAGATATTGATCATCCCCATCTTGTTACATAGCTTTGACAGACTTAATGAACTAAGACCCTTAGTCAGACAGTCTGCAACTTGTTCTTCTGAGCGGACATGATCAATCTTCAGTATCCCCTGTTCCAGCTTCTTCTTGATGAAGAATCGATCAATCTCGATGTGCTTCGTTCTGTCGTGCTGAACTGGATTGTTAGCTATACTTATTGCAGCTTGACTATCGCTCAGAAGACGCAATGGTGCTCCCTTATCCAGCTGCAACTCTGTCAGCAATGCTTTCACCCACAGCAACTCTGATACTCCAAGAGCAATTGCTCTGTATTCTGCTTCAGCTGTCGACCGTGCTACCACTGACTGTTTCTTGCTTCTCCATGAGACCAGATTTACTCCTACAAAAACACAGTATCCCGTGGTAGACCTTCTGTCGTCCATGCAGCTCGCCCAGTCTGCATCACAGTATCCCTCAACTTCTATGCGTCCATTCTTCTTGAACCATAGCCCCTTTCCCGGCGTTCCTTTCAGATATCTCAAGATCTGAAATACTGCATCCATATGACCCTTTCTTGGATCATGCATGTAGCGACTCACTACACTCACCGCAAATGAGATATCAGGGCGAGTGTGCCCCAGATAAATCAATCTTCCTACAAGTCGTTGATATCTTTCACGATCAACTGGCTCTCCTGCTTCTGCTCCCAACTTGCACTTCTGGTCAATTGGAGTGACTGCTGCTTTGCATCCTAGCATCCCTGTCTCCTTCAGCAGATCTAGTACGTATTTTCTCTGTGAGAGAACAATTCCTTGTTCGCCTTCACACACCTCGATACCTAGAAAGTACCTCATCGCTCCTAAATCCTTCACCTCAAACTCCTTCGCGAGTTTTGACTTCAGCTTAGTGATCTCGACTTCATCATCACCTGTGATCACTATATCATCCACATATACAGCAAGTATAGTGATGTGGCCTCTTGCATGCTGGAGGAAGACCGTATGATCTGCATTTGTTTGACGGTATCCCATGCCTGTAACAGCCTTTCTGAATCTGTCAAACCAGGCTCGAGGAGATTGCTTGAGCCCGTATAGCGACTTTTTCAGTTTACACACCTTTCCTTGCGACGTCCCTCCGTTTGATTCCGTCGCGTAGCATCCTGGCGGGAGCTCCATGTATACTTCTTCTTGCAGGTCCCCATGAAGAAAGGCATTCTTCACATCCAGCTGGTACAGCTTCCATCCATAGTTCGCTGCAATGGAGACCAGAGTTCTTACGGTGCTCATTTTTGCTACTGGGGCAAACGTCTCATCATAGTCTATGCCATATGACTGTGTGAATCCTTTTACAACCAACCTCGCCTTGTATCGCTCGACCTTTCCTTCTGGCGTCTCTTTCACCGTGTACACCCATTTGCATCCCACAGCTTTCTTCCCTTTGGGTAATGGAACCAGCTCCCATGTCTTATTTTTCTCCAATGCCCCAAGTTCTTCCATCATTGCAGCTTTCCACCTTGGATCTTTCTTTGCTTCCTGCCAACACTTGGGCAACGAAGTAGAGTCTAACGATGCAATGAAGGCTCGATAATTCGAAGAAATATTAGAATAAGACAAGAAGTTGGCAATGTCATGTCCGTAATCATCAAAACGAGCAGGAGCCTTACCCGTATTGATGCGAGAAGATCTCCTTAAGGGAGCAATAGGTGGTGGAGAGATCATACCATCCGAGTCGGAGAGATCCGCATCAGAATCCGAGTGATTCAGTGCGGGGGCAACATCTTCAGGAGTTGGAGCAGGAGTAGACGAGGGACTTGGTACAGTAGGCACAGGGCACGGCATAGGCACAGTACTGGACTTCTCTTGTCTCCTTCTGTAGACTTGGAGCTCCTTTTCCCTTGTCTGTTGCTCCCCCTGCGTAACATATGTATCTTCTTCTTCTTCATCTGTATCTGAGTCACTGTGCTCTCCCCCTTTCGTCCAGTTTTCGACAACCGGACACGGAACCGATCCGACGACCACATTTGGGCTGATTATCTCCCCCTCACATCGAACACCACCTGTGTTAGATGTGTCACCAAATGCTGAACCTTCATCCGAACCATAGTATGGTTCGAGTTCTCTGAATGTAACGTCCATGCTGACAAACATCTTCCGCTCGACTGGACTCCAACAGGCATATCCCTTCTGAGTTGCCGTGTAACCGACAAAAACATATTTAACTGCTCTAGGATCCAGTTTGCCAATGCCAGGCCTATTATCTTGGACAAAACACACACATCCAAAAACTTTTGGTGGAACAGTGTATGTAGTTGCCCCAGTAAGCATCTCCAATGGTGTTTTCCAGTCCAATACTTGAGACGGCATTCTGTTGATGAGATACGAGGCCGTCAAAATAGCCTGCCCCCATAAGTGCTTCGGGACATTCATAGCCAGCATCATCGTCCGTGCGACTTCCAACAGGTGTCTGTTCTTTCGTTCAGCCACACCATTTTGTGCCGGAGTATAAGCACATGAAGTTTGATGTAGTATTCCATGGGTGGAAAAATACTCAGCAACCTGCTTATTAGTATACTCCATCCCATTGTCAGACCGGAAACACTTAATTTTAGCGCCATATTGTGTTTCCACCCGGCGATGAAAGTCCCGAAAAGCCGCAAGGACGTCACTTTTATTCTTCAGAAGGTAGACCCATGTCACGCGGGTATAACAGTCAATGAAGGTGACGAACCATCGAAAACCGTTAATTCCGGTTGTAGGACAAGGGCCCCATACGTCCGAATGTATCATGTCAAAAGCAGCTGAACTCCTATTCCCCGAGCTTACATACGAGCTTCTGGTATGTTTTCCCAACTCACAAGCATCACAAAATAACTTCTCTTTATCAGCCCTTTGATATAAGGACGGATACATTCGACTAAGAACTTGGAAAGAGGAATGACCGACACGCTGGTGGTGGAGTAGCAAGTCGGCTTCAACACTGCGACAGGAAGCTTCTGGTGGTGCGGCTGCTACCAAGGATGCCAATGCGTTGTCCAGTCCAGTCCTGTCTAAATACCACAGCCCCTTATGCCATGTGCCAGTCCCAAGTCGTCGTCCGGTCCCCTTCTCCTGAAAAGTCACCTTAGGAATGTCAAAGGAAACAGTATAGTTAAGATCAAGTATAATGGCACTAATGGATAAAAGATTGACAGGAAAAGATGGAGCATGTAAGACATTGGTTAGAGTGATGGAAGGGGTGCATGCGACAGTGCCTGTACCCACTACAGATCTGGATGTACTATCAGCGGTCTGAATACCCTCCGGCAATGGTAGGTGAGTATATCCCTGAAACGCATCACGGGACCCCGTGACATGGCGAGATGCCCCAGAGTCCATAATCCATCCTGACTGATGGATAGAGGCAAGAGCACATGCAGAATCATCGGTGCTGGTTTGGGCAAAGCAAGTGAGGTGATCTCCCGAGGATGAAGACGCCCCAGGACAGTCGACCGAACCCAGCTTTGTGCCTCGCAACTTCTCAAGGAACTCCCGCTCAAGCGGGGTTATTGCAGCCAGTTGATTCTCTCCCCCTTCCTCCACTAGATTTGCTTTGTGTCCGCCCCTTCTACCGGCATATCCTCCTCTACCACCACGCCGGCCTCCACGACCCCGTCCTCGATCAGTAGACTGATTGTGCAAGGGTTTTGGACAAAATCGCATGTAATGTCCGAAATCACCACAATTGTGACAAACACCACCCATAGATGGAGGTTGATTGAAGGTAGCAAGGGCAGACTTGTCAACCGCGGCTGGCTCCCCCTGGGAGGAGCCCTTGTTGGGCATCAACTTCAGTCGAGCTTCTTCCTGTGTCATGACAGCTATAGCTTCTTCCAAGGTCGGGAGCGTGGGTTGGGAAAGGAGGATATTCCGTCGCTGCTCAAATACAGGGTGTAGTCCCTTCAAGAATTTCATCATACGCTGCCGGGAAATATAAGCCAGGAACGTCTGAAAGTACTTTGCGAAGGCTGGTTCGACTTGTGCATCTTCCATCCCAAGAGGATCATAATGATCCAGATCAGACCAATACTTCTTCAACAGGACCGCGTACTCAGAGATGGTACGGTCGTCTTGGGCCACCCTATCGAGTTCATCTTGCAGTTGAAAGACTCGTATAGGGTTGCCGGAGCCGGAGTACATATCTTTGAGAGTCTGCCATATATCAGCAGCAGCCTCCATAGCCTCGACATTGCCCGACACCTGGTCGGTTAAAGAGGCAGTCAACCACCCAGCCACGACGTTGTTGACAATCTCCCACACAGCAAACTCTTTGGTGGAGTGATCGGCTGGCGCCTTGGCTTGGCCAGTGACATAGCCAACCAAGCCACGTCCCTTCAGTGTCCGCATTGCCTGCCGCGACCACTTCAAGTAGTTGGAAGTTCCATCCAACTTCGTCTCCAATTTCTCCAGCTTCCCCATTTTGTAAGGCGACGGATCCACATCAGTATGGATCACACGTGGGGTTACCTCGGTTAATCTCTTGGATAAGATATCATCAACCAAGACCTTCATCTCATCGGCCGTCAGTTTGCCACTGATCGAATCCATGGCGTCGTCAACTGAGAACTCAATTCGTCGTCTTCTTCGTCGTCGTCGGAGTCTGCAACTGACCCAACGTCGTCGTCTTCGTCGTCTTCGTCGTCGACGTCGTCTTCTTCAACGCCAGAGACTTTACTAATGCGCTACTAACTTGGCCAGCACCGGCACGCGCATTTAAAGTGAACACGTCAGGATACCAGAGAAGACATGATCAGTCTCTGCAAAGATCCCGATGTGAAGAAGGAATAACAAATAAAGCATTTGTTAGTTCCAAACGGCGTAAGCACGGAACAGAGTTGGTGCAAATAAAGATTTGACAGACGTCTCTATTCGAAATACGCCGTTTTTTTTTTGGCTAAAATCTAGGGTTAGGGTTTGATGGGGCTGCTAGGTCTAGGGTTAGGGTTTCCATGGCAAAAAAAAAGAAAACTAGGGTTAGGGTTAGGGTTTGATGGGGTCGGGGGGGGGGGGTCGGGGGGGAGGTCCTGGTCGGGGGGGGTTGGGTGGGGGGGTCGGGAGGGGGGGTGCTGTTGTGGTCGGGCGGCGGGGGGGGGAAGGTTTTGGTCGGGGGGGGGGGGGGTCGGGAGGGGGGGTGCTGCTGTGGTCGGGCGGCGGGGGGGGGATCGGCTAGGTAGCAGCGGCTAGGGGGGGTGTTGCTGTGGGCGGCGAGGTGGGGGGGGGGTCGGGCGGGTGGGGGAGGGGGGGGGTGGGTCGGCTAGAGGGAGGGAGAGAAATTTTTTTTTTTTTGTGTGGAGAGAGGGAGAGAGAGTTATGGCTCTGATACCATGTAGAAAATAATAGTTAGATTATTTTATTGATGGACTACTTCACTACTTATAGGGAGTCTAGCTCCTCTACATATAACATATTCCGATGTGGGACTAAAAGTCCCTTATTGATTCTCAACAAAATATAACCTTTTGAGTTGGAGAGTAGCCAATAAAGATAGTCTTGAGAGCTCGGGGATAAAGTTTATTACGATTGTGAGCATGAATGTGAATAAAGGTTGTACGTCCGAAGGTTCTTAAGGGAAGAGTATTGGAAGTGGAAATCTGTGGGTAGGTTTTTGTGAAGACATAGAGGAGTTTCGAAGTTTATGGTACGATAGGGTAGGCTGTTTATGAGGTTGGTGGCAGTTAATACAACATATCACATAAGTATTTTGGGACATTCATCGTGAAGACGAGAGCACGAACTACTTCGAACAAATGACGATTGTCTTTCTGACACTATTTTGTTGTGGAGTTTCCACACATGAACTTTGGTGAATAATATCATTTTGCAGCCGATAGTCACCAATATATGATTAAATTATTCTCGGCTATTGTTAGTTCTGAGTAGCTGGATTCTGGTCTGGAATTGAGTTTAGATTATCTGGCTGAAAGTTTTGAACACTTGACATGTTTCTGTTTTTTCTCGGAGGAGGTAAACCCATGTAGTGCGTGTGTGATTATCAATGAAGGTGATAAACCACTTTTTGCCATGCGAAGTGGTGATTTTTTATTGGCCTAGTATGTCGCTAAGGATGAATGAAAATGGTGTGGAAGGAAAATGGTGTGGAAGGCGTATACGGTTTTGGAAGAAAGGAAGCTCGGGTGTGTTTGACAAGCTGACATAATTCACATTGAAAAGAAACTAAAATTTTGTTATCAATTAAAGATGGGAACAAACCTTTTAAATAAGGAAAATTGGGGTGGCCAAGTTTATGCTGCCATAACAATATTTTCCTAGTACGAGAAACAAACACAAAATCAATACCAGACACAAGTTTGTCGACTCTTCGTATGATCATCTTCAAATTAATAAAGTCCATCATGAATCCGAGCACTGCCAATCGTCCTCCTCGATGATAGTTCCTGAAATTGATATGACAAAGACATGAATTTAGCAACACAGTTATTATCACGAGTAATTTTGCTAACGGATATCAAATTGCATTTTAATACAGGAATATGAAGTACGTATTTGAGAACAAGATCCTAAGAATTCGAATGGTGCCTGTAGTACCCCGCTGCCGTTGGGGCGAAGCACTATGTAATAGGCTCGTGGCAAATGAGCTCTAAATAAGAGTCCCTTCGACGGGACTGGTCTGCTGTTGGTTTTCTGGATGTTTTGCTGCTTGGTATTTGATAAGTGTGCTTTCGCGTCGATTTCTGAATGCGTCTTTGGAAATTTCAAAGTGGAAGGATTGAAGAATTAATTCTAATATAATGTTCGTGCCATTGCAGCAGTTCGTGTAATTGACGTTTGACCGTCGCGAAATGATCTCCTACTCTCGATGCATTTCTTTTATGTGGGTGGTTCGGCCCGTTCTTTTCTACTCCTTTCCGTCAACAAATTTTCAAGTTCAATGTTCAAATCGATGATGTTGGTTGAATATATATACTGTGCCACTAAGATAAAAAAAAATATGGGATAAAAAAATATGGGATAACTGTAACGTAACAAGAATAACCAGGCTTAGAGACCTTAACTTAGCGCCCCGCATCAAGGCGAGCAGTTTGGTTCAAATTTGGGAAAACTGTTGAAAGGAAGGACACTGAAACATCGATTTGTAGCACGATGTCTCGAAGTATTTGGTACTTGCAAGTCGCCAAATCAAACATACAACTTTGAGGGAAATGGATGAATGTTGTGCGAGATATAGATTTTTACTACTAAATTCTGTTTGTGTCATGCATTATGTTGCCTAGCTTAAATTGTTCACACACTTGCACGGTCATGGACAACTTGTGCACAAGGTATTGTTTTCCTCGAAACGGTATCCGGGATGCCGGGATCGAATCGACTTAGGGGAATTTGAAATTCGTGCCTCGCACGAGGCATTGCGAGACACAGTTAGGCTCGCAACCTGGACTGTTAGGGCGTATTGCAATGAATTGTCCCTCGTGGTGTCGTAACACCAATGACCCCATATAAGATACATAACATCCTCACCTATTGTCTTGTGCAGGTGGTAAGTATTATATCTGTTTTAGGCAGGAAGGAGCACGACCGTGGTAAGATATATTGAAAATGGTTATGTTGTTTATTGTTTTAAACTATGCCTTCGATATGAACTGCAACTCATTTAGTTCTAAATAGAAAGATCACTTCGGATGCTTGAAATCCTTAATAAGCAGTGTCGGTTTAGAAGAGTGGGTTCGTTCCGCTCACTAGCAAGTGTGCTAACCCCCAACTCCCCAGGTGACGAGCGCGCTTTGGGAGCACGAGACTAAGCTGAAGAATGGGAGGCGGCTCAAAACTCTCATATTTTGAAGTATTTTGAAGCCGAATTCAGATTGAAGGCTTTTGTTCAAATGTATAAAAGGGCATAAACGTATGGACCAGCAAGGATTATTTCATGGCAGCTTGTCGAAAGTTTTTCTTTTGTTTTTCAAAGAATGTACCCGCAACGGCATATGTAATATAAAAAATGATCTTGCACATACTTTGCAAGTTTTATCAATGAAAAATATTATTTTCTTTCTATACTGCGCCTTCAACTCTCTGTACTCCTTAATTTCAGCTCGTTGTCTTAAAAAAACTATCAAATGCACATACTTGCCTTGTACAAGTCCAAATTAGACTTGTACGACATCATGTCCCGACGAGGACGATCGATTTGCCTTGAGTCGATGCGAGGACGAACGATTCGGCGAATCGGAACGTGACAAGTTGGTATCAGAGCACGGTTCATACGTCAGACCTTTCGAAAACATTTTCTTTTGGATGTTACGATTTTTCAAAAATATGTGCTTTTCGACATATGTTGCATGAAATAATCGTTCCATACAAATAAGTCCATAGATATTTTCGAGAATACTAATGGATTTGCTCAATTTTGTAGGAATAACGAAGAAATCGGGTGTCCCCGCTGTCAATGCCACGTTGATTAGCACGGATAGTACCGAGGAGGTGACACCTAGTGAATCTACCATGGAGCGATTACTGCACCTCATTGAAGTCCAACAATGCCAGGCGGAAATGCAGCAGCAACAGCTGTAGGCGCAGATCCAGGCCCAATTCAGTACCCAACCGAAACAGATGGATGCGCTGACTCGGATCATGAGCATCATGGCAACCCAACGGAATTCGACGACCGTCGCATCAGAAGGAGAAGAAGTGCAACCAGTAACGATGAAGCTTCTGTCTTCCTCTTCCCTGTTCAAAGCAACCGAGTTTAAGAAACTGAACCCGTCTGAGTTCAACGGCCGAGCGAAACCCGACGAGATTATGAGATGGCTACTAAAAATCGAGAGCCTGTTCAATCTTCTCAACGTTAAGGGATCCAAAAGGGTGGCGTGCGCGGCCATGCAGCTACACTTGAGGGCCTACGACTAGTGGGAGGCAAAGAAACAAGAGCTCCAAGAAGCCGACCCCGACACCAAGATCTCGTAGGAGACGTTCAAGCAACCTTTCCTGGAACAATATATTCCTCGTGTCGTTCGTCGACAGAAAAATGACGAATTCATGTCCTTGAAACAAGGAAACATGTCAGTCGAAGACTACGACGCGAAGTTCGCAAAACTTTCGAAGTTTGCCGGGGCTTTTTTGCCGAACAAGGAAGCATGGTGTGAGCGCTTTCAAAAGGCCTGAATGACGATCTTCGTAGGGATGTCATGAACCAAAAATGTCAAACCTACAGAGAGTCCTACAATACTGCACTTGATAGCAAGCGGGTCTTCAGTCGAGCATCGCAGAGGACAGTGTCAGCCGTCCGTAATAATTTCAACAAACGCCTCCACGACGCTGGATGATCGGGAGTAACCAACATGCAATTGAGAATTCGGGGGTGCGCTGTAACAAATGCGGACTGAACGGACATCGTGCATTCGACTACTGTACGGGGATGCTTCACGTGTGGCCGGAATGGGCCACAAGGCGGCAGATTCTCGGATGGGAGGGGAAACCAACATCCTCCAAGGAAGTTCCAAAATCAGAATAGGGTGCTTCCCGCCCATGGCGCAAACGCAGTGCTACCCATAAAATCGTTGGAGGCGCAAGGCGAGTCTATGCACTGACTCGGAATGAAGCGTTCGTATCTAACACGGTTGTAACAGGTATACTACTCTATAAAAATATGTCTAGTAGAGTACTGTTCGATTCGGGTGCTAAGTATAGCTTCATATCTGCTGACTTTGTAGAAGAAAATAAATTATCCATGCAATTACTAGATATAAATTTTAGTGTTATCACTCCATCGGGAGTAGATATGTCTGCCACTCAAATTTGTAGGGACGGTTACATCTGCATCGGTGGGAGAAATCTATTCTTGGAAGTTATCGTCATCGACATCAAGGAGTATGACATCATCGAGTGTGCGAAGAAGAGAGTTGTGTTTCGTCTTCCTGGCGAAACAGAGTTCTCCTACTCGTGCATGGATTGGTTGGGTGCATGCAACGCAACCATCGAGTGTGCGAAGAAGAGAGTTGTACGTCGAAGGCGGCCATGGTGATATCATCGATTTCGGCAAGGCGCATGTTGCATTATGGTTGCAGCGGTTACCCAGCATCAGTTCGAGACACGAGAAAGGAGATTGCAGGCACGACACAGACTAAAGTCGTGGCAAAATTTTTCGACGTGTTTCCAGACGAGTTGCCAGGGATGCCGCCGGATCGAGAGATAGAATTCAGCATCGACACATTTCCAGACACTCGGCCGATATCCAAAGCACCCTACCGAATCGCGCCGGCAGAGCTGAAGGAACTGAAAGCACAGCTACAAGAGTTGCTAGATCGCGGATATATTCGTCCTAGCGTTTCCCCATGGGGTGCTCCAGTGTTGTTCGTGAAGAAGAATGATGGATTGATGCGGCTATGCATCGACTATCGAGAACTTAACAAAGCCACGGTACGAAACAAGTACCCGTTGCTGAGGATAGACGACTTGTTTGATCAACTACAAGGGGCCACAGTATTTTTCAAGATTAATCTTCGCTCAGGCTACCATCAATTGAAGATCAAGCCAGACGATGTGCCGAAGTCTGCTTTTCGAACTCGTTACGACCACTACGAGTTCCTAGTTATGCCGTTCGGTTTGACAAACGCTCCCATGGCCTTCATGGATCTAATGAACCGAGTCTTTCGACCATTCATAGACAAATTTATCGTCGTATTCATTGACGACATTCTCGTCTATTCAAAGAGCAAGGAAGAGCATGCAGATCATTTGAAGATGGTACTGGAGACCTTGTGTGAACATCAACTGTACGCTAAATTGAGTAAATGTGAGTTCGTGATGAGCAGTGTGACGTTCCTTGGGCACGTTGTTTCGGCTGAAGGAGTCGCGGTTGACCCAAAGAAAATTGAAGTGATAGTTGAGTGGAAACGGCCTACCTCGACAGGCGATATCCGGAGCTTTCTCGGTTTGGCAGGCTACTACCGAAGATTTGTAAGGGACTTCTCTAAGATTGCGTCGCCTATGACTCGCCTCACCCAGAAGGGAGTCGCTTTTGAGTGGAACGACGACTGTGAATCTAGCTTCTAGGAGTTAAAGCAACGGCTCGTCTTAGCTCCAATCCTTGCACTTCCGGACGGGCCATAAGGATTGCAGATATTCAGGACGCATCGAGAACGGGCTTAGGGTGCGTGCTCAATACAAAGGGATAAGGTAATTTCGTTTGCTTTAAGGCAGTTGAAGCAGCACGAAAAGAATTATCCTACGCATGATCTGAAATTAGCGGCGATTGTGTTCGCGTTGAAGCTATGACGACACTATCTCTATGGTGTGGCTTGCAGCATCTAAACGGATCACAAAAGTCTCAAATACATTTTCACACAACAGGACTTGAACTTACGGCAGCGGCGTTGGCTCGAGCTAATTAAGGATTATGATCTGACGATCGAGTACACGACGGATAAGGGAAACGTCGTAGCGGATGCTGAGAGCAGAATGTTCGCGGGATGGCTGGCTATCAACCGCAAAATTCAACATGACTTAGCAGAAATGAGTATCGAATTCCGAATTCGATATCGCGGGGAACAGTTGGCTCAATTGCACCTTGAGCGGAGCTTGCGCGACAAGATAAAGACCGCACAGGGGGACGATCCATTTCTGAAGAATATGCGCGAGCTGATTTCAACAGGAAAGGCGATCGATTTTGCAGTAGATGAAGGCGGGATGATGCGGGTGAAAGGAAGGATGTGCGTGCCTGACCATGCCGAACTTAGAAAAGAAAATCTGACGGAGGCTCACTATGCGAAGTACTTATTACATCCTGGAAGCACCAAGATGTACAAGGAATTGCGAACGACCTTTTGATGGTACGACATGAAGAAAGACGTGACAACTTTTGTGTCATGGTGCATGGCCTGTCAACAAGTGAAGGCCGAACACCAACGACCAGTCGGGAAGCTGCAAAACCTCACAATTCTGACATGGAAGTGGGATGATATCTCTATGGATTTTATCGTTGGCTTTCTGAAAACGTCGCGAGAGAATGATGCGATTTGGATAATTGTTGATAGATTGACCAAGTCCGGTCATTTCATCGCTATCAAAGTATTCTGGAGCGTTGATCGGTTAGCGCTGATTTACATCGATGAGATTGTTCGACTTCATGGGGTACTGGCCACGATCATTTCAGACAGAGATGGACGATTCTTGTTGTATTTCTGGACGAGTCTGCAAGCGACACTAGGCACCAAACTGAATTTTAGCTCCGCTTACCACCCACAAACCGACGGCCAAGCAGAGAGTAAATCAGATCCTCGAAGACATGTTGCGTCTATGTGCGATAGATTTGAAGACTAGTTGGGATACGCATTTGCCGCTTGCGGAGTTTGCGTACAACAACAGTTATCAATCAAGCATCCAGATAGCTCCTTATAAAGTACTCTACGGGAGGAAGTGTCGATCTCCGATATGCTAGGACGAAGCTGGGGAGCGACGGGTACTCGGACCGGAACTGGTGGAACAAGCTGTTGAAAAGGTCCGTATGATTCGAGATAGGCTCCGTATTGCTGAGAGTCGACAGAAGAGTTATGCGGACACTCGTCGACGACCATTAGAGTTTCTAGTCGGGTATCACGTGTTTTTGAAGGTGACGCCGATGTGGGGCGTTATGCAGTTCGGAGTTAACAGCAAGTTAAGTCCAAGATTCGTAGGCCCCTTCGAGATCCTCGAGAGAGTGGCGACCGTTGCTTATCGGATCACGCTATCTCCTGCCCTGGCTGAAGTGTACGACGTCTTTCACGTCTCTCAACTTCGGAAGTATGTGCACAATCCAAGTGACGTGGTTAGCTTCGATCAGTTGGAGCTGCGCGCCGACTTATCATACTCAGAGGAGCCTGTGCAAATTCTCGATCGTAAGGAAAAGGTCCTGCGAAATCGATCGATGTCCTTGGTTCGCATGCTGTGGCGCAACCATTCGGTTGAGGAGTCGACATGAGTGCTAGAGTCAAAAATGAAGGAAAAGTACCCTTCATTTTTCGTCGGTTAAGATCAGACCTTGTTCTTAAGTTTCATGACGAATTTTTTTTAGTGGTATATTATGTAGTGCTCCGCTCCCGTTGGGGCGAAGCACTATGTAATAGGCTCGTGGCAAGTTAGATACGGTCGGAAACATAGTTGGCTAGTCTAAGTCAGCAACGAGTTTGGTATACGAAAACCTTTGAGCATCAATAAAATCGATTTGGACAAATGTTATGAGAACCTTTCCAACTATTGGATCGACTTCTGTTGGAATAACTCCTAGATTCAGTGGACTGTGTCTTGACGAATGAGCTCTAAATAAGAGTCCCTTCGACGGGACCGGTCTGATGTTGGTTTTCTTGGTTTTCTGGATGTTTTGCTGTTTAGTTTTTGATGAGTATACTTTCGTGTCGATTTTTGAATGTGCCTTTGGAAATTTCGAAGGAGGGTGATTGAAGAAGGAATTCTAATATTATGTTCATGCTATTGCAGGAGTTAGTGTAATTGACGTTTGACCGTTGCGAAGCGATCTCCTACTCTCGACGCATTTCTTTTAGGTGGGTGGTTCGGCCCCTTCTTTTCTACTCCTTTCCGTCAACAAATTTTCAAGTTCAATGTTCAAATCGATGATGCTGGTTGAATATATATACTGTGCCACTAAGATAAAGAACATGGGATAACTGTAACGTAACGAGAATAAATAGGCTTAGAGACATTAACTTAGCGCCTCGCATCGAGGCGAGCAGTTTGGTTCAAATTCGGGAAAACTGTTGAAAGGAAGGACACTGAAACATCGATTTGTGGTACGGTACCTCGGAGTATTTGGTACTTGCGAGTCGCCAAATCAAACATACGGCTTTGAGGAAAATTGATGAATGTTGCGCGAGATATAGATTTTTACTGCTAAATTCTGTTTGTGTCATGCATTATGTTGCCTAGCTTAAATTGTTCACATACTTGCATGGTCATGGACAACTTGTGCATAAGGTATTATTTTCCTCGAAACAGTATCCAGGACGCCAGGACCGAATCGACTTAGGGGGAATTTGAGATTCGTGCCTCGCACGAGGCATTACGAGACCCACAGTTAGGCTTGCAACCTGGACTATTAGGGCGTGTCGCAATGCCATTGAGAATTGTCCCTCGTGGTGTCGTAACACCAATGACCCTATATAAGATAGATAACATGCTCCTATTGTCTTGTGCAGGTGGTAAGTATTATATTTGTTTTATGCAGGAAGGACCACGACCGTAGTAAGATATCTTGAAAATGGTTATGTTGTTTATTGCTTTAAAGTTTAAACTATGTCTTCAATATGAACTGCAACTCATTTAGTTCTAAATAGAAAGATCACTTCGAATGCTTCAAAGCCTTAATAAGCAGTATCGATTTAGACGAGTGGGTTCGTTCCGCTCACTAGCAAGTATGCTAACCCCCCAACTTTCCAGGTGACGAGCGCGTTTTGGGAGCACAAGACTAAGCTGAAGCTGAAGAACGGGAGACAGCTCAAAGCTCTCATATTTTGAAGTATTTTGAAGCCCAATTCAGATCGAAGGCTTTTTGTTCAAATGTATATAGGACCATGAACTTATGGACCAGCAAGGATTATTTCATGGCAGCTTGTCGAAAGTTTTTCTTTTGTGTTTCAAAGAATGTAGCCGCAACGGCATGTGTAATGTAAAAATGATCTTGCACGTACTTTGCAAGTTTTATCAATGAAAATCATTATTTTCTTTCTATACTGCGTCTTCAACTCTCTGTACTGTTTAATTTCAACTCGTTGTCTCAAAAGAACTATCAAATGCACATACTTGCCTTGTACAAGTCCAAAATAAACTTGTACGACATTACGTTCCGGCGAAGACGATCGATTTGCCTTGAGTCGATGCGAGGATGAACGATTCGACAAATCGGGACGTGACAGTGCCAACCCCGGTAATAGGAGATAAAGATCCATCAACAATTTTAATAGTAGTATGATTAGAACACAGAACATAGGAATAAAAAAGATTAGAGTCACCTGTCATATGATGAATCAATGATCTGATGGTCCTTAGAATTAATTAAAGAGTGCAAGGTTGAATGAAATTACCAGATTGAGCCACAGAGCATGACCCTAGATTGGAACATGATGATGAGGTGATATAAGAGAGGGTAGAGGAAGAATGACTTAGAAGGTGACATAGATGTTCAACTTGTTCTTTGTTGAATGGTATGAAATTTCCAGCATTGCCGATCTTGTCATGGCTGGATTGGGTTTGATAGGCATGACCATTGGCCTGTTTTTGTGGTACCCAATTGGCTGGTTTTTCGTAAAGTTGCCAGCATTTCTCTCGGGTATGGCCAGGACGACTACATTGATCACACTACGGTCAGTACTCGCTTGTTCATGCGTGAATCTTAGTGATGTCGTCCATTTGAAGAGAAATTCCTGGACTACTTTGCGATGCCTCCTCTCGGCGAACCTTAGCAAAGGCTTCCTCGGTAGAAGGAAATCTTTTTTGTGCCACCACCCGTCCTTGTAACTTGTCCAAATTACGATCAAGGCCGGCAAGGAAATCATACACATTCTTTTCAAGATTGTGCTGCTGTTTGACACTACACGTAGCGCATGGTGAGTCATCTTCAAGAAACAAATCAAGTTCCTACCAAAGATCTTGAAGATCAAAGTGATAGAGTTAGCCATTTTTCATATCCTTCAATTTGGACCGAAGCTCAAATATTTGGAAAGCGTGTTCAAGATCTGAGTACATCCGGCGAGCTACCTCCCAGACTTATTTGGTTGTTTAAAAAAAGAGGTAACGACAACTAATTTTGGGCTCCATGGAATTAATGAGTCATACGAGCAAAATGGAGTTCTCGACCAACTATGTTTTGTGCGTGGGGTTTGTCGAGACATGGGCTGAAGTTCGCCGGTGAGATAGCCGAGTTTGCCACGACAGTAGAGGACTATTTTGACGGATTGAACCCATTGCAAGTAATTCTTGCCATCGTGTTTGTAGGCTCTGATATGAAGAGAACTAGTCTCTCCTCCAGGAAAAGGATTAAGAGAACGATCTTGGGTTGGGTCTGCCCGAATTCGCAGAGATGGCACAATCGCGGATCATGGCTGCGTCGGCCATGGAGAATAACCTGTCTCTGATACCATATAAGATTGGGATGAAAATATTTCTATATATTGATACAAACGAATATTACATATAAACAGACTAGGGAAAGAATCAAAATACTAACTACAACTCCTAGAATCAAGGGATATTTAGTTATTTACATGTACATAATCTGATTTTTTAAACAGATTCTGCCAACTAAACAATAAAATCTAAATTAAATTCAGTTGACTAAATCCAATCATATTTGATTTGATCTCGCTAACACATAAAGAGGACTTCACATTAGGAGACACTATTTCATTTATGCCCGGTAAAATTGCTCAAAATCAGCCCACTTATGGGTCACATGGAAGAATACGGAGTGTCCTGGATGTGGATAAAGGTTGGCACTTTATGTCAAGTTCAATTTTGAAATAGAGATGCTTATAAGTTGCCGTTTCCATTGTGATGCGAGAATGCTTGGATGACGATGATCAATGGGTCCAGGTTTAGCATATGAAAAAGTTCTATCAAAACGAGGCTATTCCATTTCCGCATGGTGAAATTACTGAAGGTCAAACCAGTTATAGTAAAACAGATGAGATATGTTTTTTTTTTTCCTTATTTTTTAAATTTGATTTTTTTTTTTAGAATAAGGGCTAGTTTCTTTGCTGTCCTCCCCTACTGAAGGACTCAACCATTGGTCTGCTAAGCCTTCAAGCAGAACTGCCAGCAAATGCGAATAAAGGTGGAGACTTTATGTTAGGCTCACATTTTAAAGAAGAAAGAAGTACTAAAAGCTTCCAACTAATCGAAGATTGTCTCAAAGGTGGAGGCAAATTACGAACAACCAACTCTAGAGTGTTCTGAGAAGGCTCTTAGCCCATATGAGGGAGGTTCTGGATGCTGAATATGAATGTGGAATTTTGATTTATTTTCATTTTTTACTTTGAGATTATTAAGGTCCTCTGTTACATGAGAACCATAATGCCTAATGGTCATAATCAATTATTTCATGAAAGAAATTTCTGGCTTCGGAATAAAACTAATTCATGTCCTGTCATGTCGGACACGTGTCGGACACGCCACGGACACTCCGAAATGCACTAGCACACACCAAAAAGGTGCCGAGTCAGTGTCGCCATGTCTGAAATGTGTCGTGTCAAATCTTTGTCTGTGCCACATAGGATGTAATCCTTCCTCACAGTCCTTTCAGTATAGAGAAACTTCTGCTATGGATTCAATTTGCGAAGGTTCAAATCTCATGTTAATTTCTGGTAGGTGATAAGTTTCAATTTTTGTGGAGTGGTTGTTTGGTCTCTGTAACTTGATTTTTAAATAGTTGAAATGAAGAGTACAACTTAGAATTTCTTATATTAATGATGTGTTGATTTTCTCTTCCTTCACCTATTTTCTTTCTGAGATTTGAGGAACACATAATTAGAATCGATTCTCCTCTTTCCACAATCTTCTTCGTCGGCTATCATTCGGTATATTATAATTTATGATGCACGCACTATTACCTTCAATCACAGCATACAGCATGAAATTATCATTCTGTGATCTTCATATTTCTTCCTTGCTTGCAGGTCAGACTTCGGAGTTCATTGTTCTGATTTGTCCCATGTAATATATTCCCAAGATGTTAGATCATAGTTGAAACTTCAGATTAAGTCAGTCAAGTATTTGTGCTTGGGTTAGTGTATTCTAGTAGTTCAGTATCCGGAATGACTTGGGAATCACTTTTCTTCTAGTAGCACTTGGTTAGGATTTTTGCTCTACCTTTGGACTGAAATATGGTGGTACTCCAACGAACTTAGTGAAAGTTCTTTCTGCTGATAGTTGTAGTGATCTCAAGACACACATTCCCTAAAGTTATAAACTCCAAAGCACTGCATGCATTTTCATATGCAGTTTACTAAACAATTGAGTAGCAGTATTTCCTGCATATCCTCTTATGGTAGCCCATTAACTATTTTTCACACTCGACATAATTATTCTTTCCCACTCCATAAACAAGTCCATTACACAAATGAGTTAAGGGAACTAGTAATAGTGTCTAAGCTCAACTGCCTGGGCCATCTTGACCAGTACGCACAGAAGCTATTACCCAGCTTCTAAACAATGTTGGTACAAGTGAAATACATATAGCTTACATATTGCCCCATTCTATATCGCTTTGGTATCTTATAGCTGCATATATATCTTCTAGATTAAACTCCAGGAACACCCTCTTGAAGAATGTCAAGAGACTGAAGGTCTTATCATAGAGAACTTTTACAATATTTATTGGTTTAATCTATATCAACAAAATGTATAAGTTGCAAATACCGGGGCCTATGAAGAGTGACGCATAGTACTAAAATCTGCTTACTGCGTTCCTAATGGTTTGGAGGACTTGTTTCATTAAAAGCTTGGGCATAACATAAGCCAACTATTTACTATTCTAAGTAATGCAAAAATTTAGAATCTATCTCAAGTTTGATGATACTGTTAATTAGTTTGATGACAGGTGTCCAACTGTATAAATCAGTTTCCTGTTGTAAATCTCTCTCTTTTATGCATTCTTTGATTAGTTAATTCAAATGCTATATTTTCTTTAGTGTGAAGAAGTATGTCGTCTTGCATTGAGGAGGCGTTATCGACTCATACCACACATTTATACTCTTTTCTATTTCGCTCATACGAAGGGAACTCCTGTTGCAGCTCCCTCTTTTTTTGCCGGTAAACTCTATTCCAAAAAATTTATTCGTAGTAATTGTTGGTGAGCAATGTCTTGATGCGTAATTGACTTACGCAGACCCGCAGAATCTGAGTTTGAGGACGCAGGAAAATTCATTTCTGCTGGGAACACTCTTAATTTGTGCAAGGTACCATAGCACCATGTTGAGTACCAATTTGTTATTCAGCATTTCCATTTAATTTATTCTTGGATGGCAGTCGATTAAATGGGATATTAAAGGAACTGCTATATCTTTGCGCTTGTATTATCTTATATTATTTATAGCAGACTTCCCAATGTATTTGATATCATTCATCTTCCTTTCTTTAATAAAGAGTTGCCAGGATTTTCACTTTGTCTTAATAGTCTTGGTATATGGTCAACAGCACAGTGTCTGATAAAGGATCACATGAACTATCACATGAATTGCCGAACGGAACCTGGTTGCAATTTGATTTTGGTGATTCGCACCTGTGAGTATAATCCAATTATGTGAATTTGATTCATCTTGAGTCACAATTTATACATTTACTAATTGATTCTCTTGGGTCTGACAATTTTGAAAAATAATTCAGGATCTGCCCACCATGTATTTGCAAGGTGGCTCGATAATTCCTGTGGGCCTCCCAGTTCAGCATGTTGGCGAAGCAAACTCAACAGACACATTGTTGTTGATTGTTGCTTTAGACAAGGATGGTACAAATTTAATTCTATATGTGTGATACGTGCTTTTTCATATGTACATAAATGAATAGATGTATACATACACTCAGACACATTACCTAGAATAATCTTTTGACTGCTTCGATCCCAGTCACTTGCATATCTAGCTCGCCAAGAATTTAAGTACAAAAACACTTCCACAGAAACATTGAAACAAGTTTATTGATTGCTGAAAACTTTACATAAAATTTCAGCAAATGAACTGTAGAAAATAATGGTTGGATGATTTTATTGATGGACTACTTCACTACTTATAGGGAGTCTAGCTCCTCTACATACTACATATTCCGATGTGGGACTAAAAGTCCCTTATTGATTCTCAACACTCCCCCTCAAGATGGGCGATAGATATTGATCATCCCCATCTTGTTACATAGCTTCGACAGACTTAATGAACTAAGACCCTTAGTCAGACAGTCTGCAACTTGTTCTTCTGAGCGGACATGGTCAATCTTCAGTATCCCTTGTTCCAGCTTCTCCTTGATGAAGAATCGATCAATCTCGATGTGCTTCGTTCTGTCGTGCTGAACTGGATTGTTAGCTATACTTATTGCAGCTTGACTATCGCTCAGAAGACGCAATGGTGCTCCCTTATCCAGCTGCAACTCTGTCAGCAATGCTTTCACCCACAGCAACTCTGACACTCCCAGAGCCATTGCTCTGTATTCTGCTTCAGCTGTCGACCGTGCTACCACTGACTGTTTCTTGCTTCTCCATGAGACCAGATTTCCTCCTACAAAAACACAGTATCCCGTGGTAGACCTTATGTCGTCTATGCAGCTCGCCCAGTCTGCATCACAGTATCCCTCAACTTCTATGCGTCCATTCTTCTTGAACCATAGCCCCTTTCCCGACGTTCCTTTCAGATATCTCAAGATCTGAAATACTGCTTCCATATGACCCTTTCTTGGATCATGCATGTAGCGACTCACTACACTTACCGCAAATGAGATATCAGGGCGAGTGTGCCCCAGATAAATCAATCTTCCTACAAGTCGTTGATATCTTTCACGATCAACTGGCTCTCCTGCTTCTGCTCCCAACTTGAACTTCTGGTCAATTGGAGTGACTGCTGCTTTGCATCCCAGCATCCCTGTCTCCTTCAGCAGATCTAGTGTGTATTTTTTCTGTGAGAGAACAATTCCTTGTTCGCCTTCACCCACCTCGATACCTAGAAAGTACCTCATCGCTCCTAAATCCTTCACTTCAAACTCCTTCGCGAGTTTTGACTTCAGCTTAGTGATCTCGACTTCATCATCACCTGTGATCACTATATCATCTACATATACAGCAAGTATAGTGATATGGCCTTTTGCATGCTGGAGGAAGACCGTATGATCTGCATTTGTTTGACGGTATCCCATGCCTGTAACAGCCTTTCTGAATCTGTCAAACCAGGCTCGAGGAGATTGCTTGAGCCCGTATAGCGACTTCTTCAGTTTACACACCTTTCCTTGCGACGTCCCTCCGTTTGATTCCGTCGCGTAGCACCCTGGCGGGAGCTCCATATATACTTCTTCTTGTAGGTCCCCATGAAGAAAGGCATTCTTCACATCCAGCTGGTACAGCTTCCACCCATAGTTCGCTGCAATGGAGACCAGAGTTCTCACGGTGCTCATTTTTGCTACTGGGGCAAACGTCTCATCATAGTCTATTCCATATGACTGTGTGAATCCTTTTGCAACCAACCTCGCCTTGTATCGCTCTACTTTTCCTTCTGGCGTCTCTTTTACTGTACACCCATTTGCATCCCACAGCTTTCTTCCCTTTGGGTAATGGAACCAGCTCCCATGTCTTATTTTTCTCCAGTGCCCCAAGTTCTTCCATCATTACAGCTTTCCACCTTGGATCTTTCTTTGCTTCCTGCCAACACTTGGGCAACGAAGTAGAGTCTAACGATGCAATGAAGGCTCGATAATTCGAAGAAATGTTAGAATAAGACAAGAAGTTGGCAATGTCATATTCGTAATCATCAAAACGACTAGGAGCCTTACCCGCATTGATGCGAGAAGATCTCCTTAAGGGAGCAATAGGTGGTGGAGAGATCATACCATCCGAGTTGGAGAGATCCGCATCAGAATCCGAGTGATTCAGTGCGGGGGCAATATCTTCAGGAGTTGGAGCAGGAGTAGACGAGGGACTTGGTACAGTAGGCACAGGGCACGGCATAGGCACAGTACTGGACTTCTGTTGTCTCCTTCTGTAGATTTGGAGCTCCTTTTCCCTTGTCTGCTGCTCCCCCTGCGTAATATATGTATCGTCTTCTTCATTCTCTGTATCTGAGTCACTGTGCTCTCCCCCTTTCGTCCAGTTTTCTACAACCGAACACGGAACCGATCCGACGACCACATTTGGGCTTATTATCTCCCCCTCACATCGAACACCATCTGTGTTAGGTGTGTCACCAAATGCTGAACCTTCATCCGAACCATAGTATGGTTCGAGTTCTCTGAATGTAACGTCCATGCTGACAAACATCTTCCGCTCGACTGGACTCCAACAGGCATATCCCTTCTGAGTCGCCGTGTAACCGACAAAGACACATTTAACTGCCCGAGGATCCAGTTTGCCAACGCCTGGCCTATTATCTTGGACAAAGCACACACATCCAAAAACTTTCGGTGGAACAGTATATGTAGTTGCCCCAGTAAGCATCTCCAACGGTGTCTTCCAGTCCAATACTTGAGATGGCATTCTGTTGATGAGATAAGAGGCCGTCAATATAGCCTGCCCCCATAAGTGTTTCGGGACATTCATAGCCAGCATCATCGTCCGTGCGACTTCTAGCAGGTGTCTGTTCTTTCGTTCAGCCACACCATTTTGTGCCGGAGTATAAGCATATGAAGTTTGATGTAGTATTCCATGAGTGAAAAAATACTCAACAACCAGCTTATTAGTATACTCCGTCCCATTGTCAGACCGGAAACACTTAATTTTAGTGCCATATTGTGTTTCCACCCGTCGATGAAAGTCCCGAAAGGCCTCAAGGACGTCACTTTTATTCTTCATAAGGTAGACCCATGTCACGCGGGTATAACAGTCAATAAAGGTGACGAACCATCGAAAGCCGTTAATTCCGGTTGTAGGACATGGGCCCCATACGTCCGAATGTATCATGTCAAAAGCAGCTGAACTCCTATTCCCCGAGCTCACATACGAGCTTCTGGTATGTTTTCCCAACTCACAAGCATCACAAAATAACTTCTCTTTATCAGCCCTTTGATATAAGGACGGATACATTCGACTAATAACTTGAAAAGAGGAATGACCGACACGCTGGTGGTGGAGTAGCAAGTCGGCTTCAACACTGCGACAGGAAGCTTCTGGTGGTACGGCTGCGACCAAGGATGCCAATGCGTTGTCCAGTCCAGTCCTGTCTAAATACCACAGCCCCTTATGCCATGTGCCAGTCCCAAGTCGTCGTCCTGTCCCCTTCTCCTGAAAAGTCACCGTAGGAATGTCAAAGGAAACAGTATAGTTAAGATCAAGTATAATGGTACTAATGGATAGAAGATTGACAGGAAAAGATGGAGCATGTAAGACATTGGTTAGAGTGATGGAATGGGTGCATGCGACAGTGCCTTTATCCACTACAGGGCTGGATGTACCATCAGCAGTCTGAATACTCTCCGGCAATGGTAGGTGAGTATAGTCCTGAAACGCACTACGGGATCCCGTGACATGGCGAGATGCCCCAGAATCCATTATCCATCCTGGCTGATGGACAGATGCAAGAGCACGTGCAGGATTACCGGTGCTGGTTTGGGCAAAGCAAGTGATGAGATCCCCCGAGGTAGAAGACGCCCCAGGACTGTCGGCCGAACCCAGCTTTGTGCCTCGCAACTTCTCAAGGAACTCCCGCTCAAGCGGGGTTATTTCAGCCAGTTGATTCTCTCCCCCTTCCTCCACCAGATTCGCTTTGTGTCCTCCCCATCTACCAGCATATCCTCCTCTACTACCACGTCGGCCTCCACGACCCCGTCCTCGATCAGTAGACTGATTTCGCAAGGGTTTTGAACAAAATCGGATGTAATGTCCGGAGTCACCACAATTGTGGCAAATACCACCAACAGATGGAGGTTGATTGAAGGCAGCAAGGGCAGACTTTTCAACCTCGGCTCGCTCCCCCTGGTAGGAGCCCTTGTTGGGCATCAACTTCAGTCGAGCTTCTTCCTGTGTCATGACGGTTATAGCTTCTTCCAAGGTCGGAAGCGTGGATTGGGATAGGAGGATATTCCGTCTCTGCTCAAACACAGGGTGTAGTCCCTTCAGGAATTTTATCATACGCTGCCGCGAAATATAAGCCAGGAACGTCTGAAAGTACTTAGCGAACGCCGGTTCGACTTGTGCATCTTCCATCCCAAGAGGATCATAATGATCCAGATCAGACCAGTACTTCTTCAACAGGGCTACGTATTCAGAGATGGTACGTTCGTCTTGGGTCACCCTATCGAGTTCATCTTGTAGTTGAAAGACCCGCATAGGGTTGCCCGAGCCGGAGTATATATCTCTTAGAGTCCGCCATATATCCGCAGCAGCCTCCATTGCCTCGACATTGCCCAACACCTGGTCGGTTAATGAGACAGTCAACCACCCAGCTACTACGTTGTTGACAATCGCCCAAACAGCAAACTCCTTTGTGGAGTGATCGGCTGGTGCCTTGGCTTGGCCAGTGACATAGCCAACCAAGCCACGTCCCTTCAGCGTCCGCATCGCCTGCCGCGACCACTTCAAGTAGTTGGACGTTCCTTCCAACTTCGTCTCCAGCTTCTCCAGCTTCCCCATTTTGTAAGGTGACGGATCCACATCAGTATGGATCACACGTAGGGTTGCCTCGGTTAATCTCTTTGATAACATATCATCAACCAAGGCCTTCATCTCTTCGGCCGTCAGTTTGCCACTGATCGAATCCATGGCGTCTTCAACTGTGAACCATATTCGTCGTCTTCTTCGTCGTCGTCGGAGTCTGCAACTGACCCAACTTCGTCGTCTTCGTCGTCTTCGTCGTCTACATCGTCTTCTTCAACGCCAAAGACTTTACTAATGCGCTACTAACTTGGCCAGCACCGGCGCGCGCATGTAAAGTGAACACGTCAGGACACCAGAGAAGACATGAGCAGTCTCTGTATAGATCCCGATGTGAAGAAGGAATAACAAATAAAGCATTTGTTAGTTCCAAACGGCGTAAGCGAGGAACAGATATTGTGCAAATAAAGCATTTGACAGCCGTCTCTATTCGAAATACGTCAGTTTTGTTTTTTTTTGTTTTTTGTTTTTTTTGTAAAAAAAAGGAGGTGGCTAGGGTTAGGGTTAGGGTTAGGGTGTGGATGGGGCTACTAGGGCTAGGGTTAGGGTTTCCATGTCAAGAGAGGGAGAGGGAGGAGGGGGGCGGGGGGTGGAGGAGAGGGCTGCTGGCGGTGGGTGGGGGGGGGGGCGGCAGGAATTGGGGGGGGTCGGCAGGAGATGTAATGCCCCGCTCCGCACGGTGCATTACGCTGAAGCGTTGACTCAACGAGTCGCGTTGACGGAAGGGAATGTATCGATTCAAAACGATGCGAGGGTTACGTTGTCTCGAGCAACGCATCGAACTAAGTCGATGCGAAGTGTTGCCTTGTCCCGAAGAATGCATCGAGTGAATCGATGCGAAGCGCCGCGTTGCCCCGAAGGATAAGTGCGTTGAATCGGCTCGAAGATTCTAAGAAATCGAATCGACCAAGGCGCAAGTCCGAATCGATGCAAGTATTGATTTTAGTTGGTTTCGTGTGCAGGTCATACTTTGACGGGAAAATATTAGAGGTCGATCTTTTGCAATATTTAGTAAGGGGTCCGCGAAATCAAATCGTCGCCTTGCGACGGGCCGAGACTTGGGCACACTAAGGCAAATCAACTCAATGAAGCACGAAGTGCTCGAATGGCTAAGTCAGGAGAGTGGCCGTGCAACAAAGTTAGGGAATCGAGCCGCATCGGCTCGGCGAAACGACGAAGGCGTATCGACTCAAGGTGCGAGGATTGACTTCTTTTTACTCCTTCATGCGATAAGTCAAATATATCATTGTATGCTAAAGTTAACCTATCGATGCCACGGGCGTGGTCCGATCGGAAGATAAATCGTAGTGTGAGTCGAACACTAAGTTAGAACAATTGAAATGAAACGTGCATCCTATGCACGAATCGCTATAGAACATTGATATCGCAAAGGCGAGCGCCTCGGTGCGCAAGCCGCAAGAACATGGGATAACTGTACTCGGCGAGTGCCTTAGCGCACGAACCATACCGTGCCTTTGATGCACGAGTTAGATGGCTAGAACATTGAAAGACAATAGGCGAGCGCCCTAGCGCGCAAGCCCCGAACATTGAATGCTAAGTTATAGAACATGGAAATATGGTCGAACGTGCCTACGTGCACGGGATAATAAAAGATGGCTTCGTTGCGAGAGAATACAGTTGTGGCATGAATGTGGCGGAACTGTCGGATATGACATGGTGCCTCGAAAGGTGTTCAAGACCTTCGGGTCGTTCGGTTGACGAGCATTGAGTTGAGGCATGATGCCATTGAATCATTGAAATGAAGTATGAAATGTAAGAACACAGAAAGCTAACGAAAGAGATGCGAGATGATAAGTCTGAGTCTCGGACTCAAGACTATGTTTGGTTGTTTGAATTGATTACTTGAATGATAGGACGTTGCATGGTCGATTGGAATGGGCTCGAGATTAATGTGATAATAACTCGTGCACGAGTGTTTCTCCCAAACGGTTAAATGCCGGATGCGCCCCGGAACCGATTGGCCGCGGAGGGATCGGATAATCTTTGTAGGCACACATCAAACTAGATGGGAAAAGCCGCAAATGATGGTATGCAGCGGGAACGTTTCGGTTTTTTGGGATTGTGACCCAACCCGTGAAACGCCGGGCAGCCCAACCAAATAGAGAGAAAAGAAGGAGAGAAGAAAGGAACTCCTTTAGTCCATTCCGGCGCGGATACGCCAACGGCCCTCATATAGTTAAGGAACGATGGATTGAAAGTGTAGGCGCATATGCGTCCCGCATAGAGATCCTGCTTAGAGATGCACAATAATATGACAGGGAAGGATTACGGCGTATTCACCTTGCGTCGGTGCAAGGGCGAGTGCGTCGACTTGGTAAGTCACGCCACGAATCAAACACGAGATTGCTTGTTTGCTTGCCTATTCAATTCGATAACATGATGCTATGATAACATGCTTTACGCTTTCAAAGATGCCATGAAATTGACCCTAAGGAGAACATAGCAAGATCATAAGCTAAGTTGCATGATTCAACGTAAATATTAAAGATGTTGGTTTGGAAAGAATAATCTTTGCTTCAGTACATGCGAGGACGAACGTACTGATCCCCCACCAGCATCATGCAGGGTGCAGGAAATGGATTGCTCGCGGCGAAGCGTTGCTTGAACGCGTTAAGACTTGGAATGCCGAAGCGCATTGAAGCGTGCTATCGCATTTACGCTCGGACTACGCAGCTGGATTGATGCGGCCGAGATATAGAAGGCATGATGTATGGAACGGTAAAATCCTTTGTGGGCAAGAGAGAACCTGAGTGTTGTAGCCAATCTGGCATATATTGTTAGGCTATTGAAAGCCATTGTAATCTCAGTTTCGGATATCAATAAAGAGAATTGTTTCGTATACTCTGTTTTCCTATCGTTGTTAATATCGAATCAAAAGATAACCATTTGAGAACTTGTCATCTTGCCTTGCACGAGCGCAACTCCAGGCTCGTGCGGCATCACGCCCCCTGCGAGGACGATGATTCGGGTGATTCCGGGTGGGGGCGTGACAAATTGGTATCAGAGCTCTAGGCTCAATTTCCTCTGGACGCTCGCTTCATTTCAATTCCAAAAGTTGCCCACCACCACTTGATATCACTCTTGACTCTACTCGATGCCGCACTGGATGTTCCATACAATAAGTCTAATACAAATCATAAAATTTTGCCGCATGTGTTTTGGAAATTTCATGATGTTTGCTAAGAAAGTCGCGAAGGGTATATTGCATTGAATGCAAACGAGCCGTAAAAATGTTAGTTGCTGCAAGCGCAACAAATTGTGGAATACGATTTGGGATGTTGTTGTTGCAATATAACGTGTTGAAAGAGAAATAAAATGATGCACGAAGTGCAGCGAGTTAATGTAAATATGCGTTAAAATGAAAGTGAGAAGTGATAGCCAACACCGAATGTGTTAAACGGATTGAGCATTGACTTGGAAAGTCGAGATTAAATCGTTGCACGAGGTGCGATAAAAGTCGGGAATAATTGTTGCACGATGTGCAATGCGTGTTGGAAGAAAAATCATTGCACGTGGTGCAACGCATATCAGATTAATCGTTGCACGAAGTGCAAGGGAAATTGGAAATAAATCGTTGTACAAGTGAAATGAGAGTGTCAGAAATAAATCGTAGCACGATGTGCGACGCGTATCGAAAGTGAAATTTGTTGCACGGGGTGCAACACATATCTAAATAAATTGTTGCACGAGATGCAACGTAAGGAAAGAATTAAAATCGTAAATCGATAGAATGAATCGTTCGGTTGCACACCAAACTTATGTTGGCAAACGAGAACATTGACCGAGTTACGTCGGATTTGATAGAATCAAAGTTACGGTTGTGATCAAGCACGATCACTGCGAAAATCGTGAGTCGGAAGAGATCGTTGGTTTATACTAAGTATAGCACGAGGGAAATGGCTTGAATTCCGAGTGGTATATGCCATACCACGTAGGCGATGAATGACTCGATTTCGAGTGGTATATGGTGTATCACTTGTACGATGATTTGCATCGACGCGTTGTGAGAATTGCGGAAGGTTTGTCCGCAACGGACGGGAGAGTACCGAGACTCGATCGAAAATTGTACGACGGTATGTTGATGCAAGTGTTCTTCGAAAATCGGTTAGGACGATAAGGCGAGACTCGTATCGATGAACGATACGTCGGACGAAAGTTATAAGTTGGTCGGACGACCGAGACTAGCGAAACGATTATGCCTTGAAGGCAATAATCGGATCGACGGGAAGGAAAAACTTAAACTTATAAATGAGTCGCACGACTTGCGATCTCGGTAGAAATGTTGGGCGAGACAAATTGAATCGCACGACTTCCGATCTCGATAGAAATGTTCGGCTAAGGCGAATCGAATCGCACGACTTGCGATTTTGATAGAAATGTTGGACAATGTGAATTGTAATCGAATCGCACGATGTGCGACTTCGGTAAGAAAGTTGGTTGACGCGAGAAACCGTGCCTATGAAATAGTTGGTTAAGTTACGGCGACACTCATTTGAGTACGACTGAAAACACGCAAAACTTAGAGGGCGTGATCGTATAACTCGAGGGTTCGATGTTGGATAATCGGTAACTCAGTTACGTGATCAAAGTATAGTGGGATGTGGCGAATCGGAAAACAAGTTGATGCGTATGGAAAAGTTTGTTGCGAACTTGGATGTATGCGATGCGAGTTAAGTTGACGTTGAAACGGATTCGAAGTCGACCCACTTGCTATCGAAATTGATATGAACTATCAAGATCGATACGCAAGAAAACGTAAGCACGATGTAAGAATAAAAAATGGAGTGCGCCTTGCGCTATCAAAATTTTGTAAGTAACGATACGAGAATGAACGAACTTGGTTGATCGTAAATTTGGTGATTAATCAAGACGAGACTATAAGTCATCGACGATTGCTCGATGCGTATAGCATCTCGTGTGTCGACCCGCGAATAAGATAGACTCGAACTCGATAGGAGTAGATGTTTCGTAAATTGCGGAATCATCGACGGCAGTGCATGACTTGACTCGGAGAATAGTTGCGCATCAGTTGCGCCGATAGAAATGGTTTTGTCCGAAATTGGGTAGTCGCATAGAATCGTCGGAACGTGATTTGGCTCCGAAATAAGATATAGCATGGTTCGTAGTAAACTGTCCTTCGGTGATGATCCACAGTTATCGAGCGTAGCTTCGGGGCAGCTGACCCTAGAAGACTTGACCGCCAAATCAAATTGAATGCTGCAGACCGTAAGATGACCCATGCGATATCGCATATGGGATTGCACCGATAACAAATATAACACGGTGCATGTTGACGATAAGTCTAGGCGATCGAGAATTGTTGGAACAACTTTCGATTGAGAATGATAAGTTAGATTTTGAGTATTCGTCGGATGAATACTTGAATGGTTATGTTGGTCGACGGTCGAACTAGAATTCACCAACGGACTTGGTGATTCGGATAGGCGATTGCGAGAAACGTGCTATGCACGAGAGGGGATGATAAGGGAATGACTTACAAGTCATGTCGTTAGATTCGGATTCACCTTGCAATTGAGCTTGCGTGAATCGAACTTGTATTCGATGTTGCGAGACGGATAAGTTGGGAATTTGGCTAGTAAATTTCTACTCGTTAGGAAATCGAATGTAAGACGCGTCGTAAAGACCTTCATGCTAAGGCGATCGTTGCCTTGATGCACCGTCGCCTTGATGTAAACTTTCGTGTCGGATAGATTGTGGCCTTTGTGCAATGTCAATTTAAATTGCGTCGGGAGAAGTTAAGTACGGTGCCTAGGTAAGTAACCTAGCGGACGTAGCCCTGAATGTTGATGCATTGCAAGTCAACAAAGGAAATCGGATCGAGATAAGTTGCATAGCAAAACTTCGAAAATAGTTGGGTAACGAATTCGAACGCGAACGCAAGGCGTTGCGGAGGATTGTTGCGATCGGATGCGCATCAGCTCGACGCGACACATGGAATTGATAGTCCCGGTGAAACGAAGTGAGATATGTGATTTTTGAATCGCGTCGCATATGGTAACCTTATTGAATGAATCACGTATGTATCGAATATACGTATGCGATGAAAATTTCGAGAACGGTTGCTAAGGATAAGTCCGATCGAGAGTACGAGATGGCAAGCATAGGATTGAAATTTACCTGTCAGCTTTATTCCAATTTGCTACCACTGGAATTGGTCTAAATACATATATCTTCGGGACGCCTTGAATATAAGTATGGATCCAAATCGAGTTGTATACAAAATTCAAATCGAGCTGCAGGGATGACTTTGAAATGTTAATGGAAAGCTTGCGAGATATTATGAAATCGAACAACATTGGTGGGGCGAGATCGTGAAACGATCTGTAAAACACTTAATCAGAGTGTTGGTTTTGGTTCGAGGACGAACCTTATTTTGAGTGGTATATTCTGTAATGCCCCGCTCCGCACGGTGCATTACGCTGAAGCGTTGACTCAACGAGTCGCGTTGACGGAAGGGAATGTATCAATTCAAAATGATGCGAGGGTTACGTTGTCCCGAGCAACGCATCGAACTAAGTCGATGCGAAGTGTTGCCTTGTCCCGAAGAATGCATCGAGTAAATCGATGCGAAGTGCCGCGTTGCCCCGAAGGATAAGTGCGTTGAATCGGCTCGAAGATTCTAAGAAATCGAATCGACCAAGGCGCAAGTCCGAATCGATGCAAGTATTGATTTTAGTTGGTTTCGTGTGCAGGTCATACTTTGACGGGAAAATATTAGAGGTCGATCTTTTGCAATATTTAGTAAGGGGTCCGCGAAATCAAATCGTCGCCTTGCGACGGGCCGAGACTTGGGCACGCTAAGGCAAATCGGACGTATAACTCAATGAAGCACGAAGTGCTCGAATGGCTAAGTCAGGAGAGTGGCCGTGCAACAAAGTTAGGGAATCGAGCCGCATCGGCTCGGCGAAACGACGAAGGCGTATCGACTCAAGGTGGGAGGATTGACTTCTTTTTACTCCTTCATGCGATAAGTCAAATATATCATTGTTTGCTAAAGTTAACCTATCGACGCCACGGGCGTGGTCCGATCGGAAGATAAATCGTAGTGTGAGTCGAACACTAAGTTAGAACAATTGAAATAAAACGTGCATCCTATGCACGAATCGCTATGGAACATTGATATCGCAAAGGCGAGCGCCTCGGTGCGCAAGCCGCAAGAACATGGGATAACTGTACTCGGCGAGTGCCTTAGCGCACGAACCATACCGTGCCTTTGATGCACGAGTTAGATGGCTAGAATATTGAAAGACAATAGGCGAGCGCCCTAGCACGCAAGCCCCGAACATTGAATGCTAAGTTATAGAACATGGAAATATGGTCGAACGTGCCTACGTGCACGGAATAATAAAAGATGGCTTCGTTGCGAGAGAATACAGTTGTGGCATGAATGTGGCGGAACTGTCGGATATGACATGGTGCCTCGAAAGGTGTTCAAGACCTTCGGGTCGTTCGGTTGACGAGCATTGAGTTGAGGCACGATGCCATTGAATCATTGAAATAAAGTATGAAATGTAAGAACACAGAAAGCTAACGAAAGAGATGCGAGATGATAAGTCTGAGTCTCGGACTCAAGACTATGTTTGGTTGTTTGAATTGATTACTTGAATGATAGGGCGTTGCATGGTCGATTGGAATGGGCTCGAGATTAATATGATAATAACTCGTGCACGAGTGTTTCCCCCAAACGATTAAATGCCGGATGCGCCCCGGAACCGATTGGCCACGGAGGGATCGGATAATCTTTGTAGGCGCACATCAAACTAGATGGGAAAAGCCGCAAATGATGGTATGCAGCGGAAACGTTTCGGTTGTTTGGGATTGTGACCCAACCCGTGAAACGCCGGACAGCCCAACCAAATAGAGAGAAAAGAAGGAGAGAAAAGAAAGGAACTCCTTTAGTCCATTCCGGCGCGGATACGCCAACGGCCCTCATATAGTTAAGGAACGATAAATTGAAAGTGTAGGCGCATATGCGTCCCGTATAGAGATCCTGCTTAGAGATGCACAATAATATGACAGGAAAGGATTACGGCGTATTCACCTTGCGTCGGTGCAAGGACGAGTGCGTCGACTTGGTAAGTCGCGCCACGAATCAAACACGAGATTGCTTGTTTGCTTGCCTATTCAATTCGATAACATGATGCTATGATAACATGCTTTATGCTTTCAAAGATGCCATGAAATTGACCCTAAGGAGAACATAGCAAGATCATAAGCTAAGTTGCATGATTCAACGTAAATATTAAAGATGTTGGTTTGGAAAGAATAATCTTTGCTTCAGTACATGTAAGGACGAACGTACTGATCCCCCACCAGCATCATGCAGGGTGCAGGGAATGGATTGCTCGCGGCGAAGCGTTGCTTGAACGCGTTAAGACTTGGAATGCCGAAGCGCATTGAAGCGTGCTATCGCATTTACGCTCGGACTACGCAGCTGGATTGATGCGGCCGAGATATAGAAGGCATGATGTATGGAACGGTGAAATCCTTTGTGGGCAAGAGAGAACCTGAGTGTTGTAGCCAATCTGGCATATATTGTTAGGCTATTGAAAGCCATTGTAATCTCAGTTTCGGATATCAATAAAGAGAATTGTTTCGTATACTCTGTTTTCCTATCGTTGTTAATATCGAATCAAAAGATAACCATTTGAGAACTTGTCATCTTGCCTTGCACGAGCGCAACTCCAGGCTCGTGCGGCATCACGCCCCCTGCGAGGACGATGATTCGGGTGATTCCGGGTCGGGGCGTGACAGGAGAGGGGCTGGGAGTGGGGGGGACGGCTTGGGGGGGGGGGGGGGGGGGGCGGCCTGGGAGGGGGTGGGGGGGCGGCTTGGTGGGGGGGCGGCTTGGGGGGGGGGTGCTGGAGTCGGGTGGGGGAGGTTAAATTTTTTTTTTTTTTTTTTTTTTGTGGAGAGAGAGAGAGAGAGTTATGGCTCTGATACCATGTAGAAAATAATGGTTGGATAATTTTATTGATGGACTACTTCACTACTTATAGGGAGTCTAGCTCCTCTACATATAACATATTCCGATGTGGGACTAAAAGTCCCTTATTGATTCTCAACAAAATAAAACAAAGAGAATTAGTGAAATTATATTGGTCCACAAATTTAAATTTGATGATCTTAAAAGGTAGATGTTCTCATAATATCATTTCTCAGATCTACACATTTAAAATAACATGATGCTTGCGTAGGAGGTCCAACTGATTGAAGTTCTTTTGTACTCTCCGGTAAAGAATGGTAAAGAATTGAAAATGTATGCCTTTTAAATCCCTCGAATTAACGCCATATTATTTAATAAGTTCAATTTATGCAAACTTTTTCAAGTTTAATCATATTCATCATCTTTTACGCCTTTCCAATCTAATATAGTAGACTATGTTACACCAGTAGTCAACTTGGAATTGAGAAGTCTCTATAGTCTACACACATATATTGAACAAATTTAATGAATGTTAAACTTACATCAACCTTGCCAAGGACAGTGTGGTGAAGAGGGTTTGCATGAACGAGCCATAGAGTTCAATCTCTTTCAACCAAGGAGCAACTGTCCCAATTTTTCCTGGACTAAGGAATAGTCTATAGGAAGGGAACATATGAGAAGATTAAGCTAGTTGCATTCATTATTAAGACATAGCTTAAGCCACAGAATCAGATAAAACAGTCTCAAGTTGACTCGTGATTGTACCAAGTGAACTCATCTTCTAAGGCTACAAAGCTTAGTTTTGCTATAAGTTGAATAAAATATCAGGCAGGATTATATGTGTTTTGAGTTTAACCTGTTTCATGATTGCCCAAACGGGACTGACCAAGTATCACTAGACCTTCATTGTTTCTTCGTTTTCCTGATTTTTGTTTTAAACTTTAAGGAATCAAAGCTATTTTTCTTCAGTTGAGCATTCAAAGATGAATGACCTTTAGCAACTGAACCAAGTTAGTTTCTCTCCCAGTGATGCTATTAAACCTAATACCATTTATAGCTAATAAATGAGATACTTTTTTTTATCTTGACACTTCAAATATTATGTTGGAATATTTGATGATTTTCCTAGGGCTGAGCATTATTCAGTTTTGGACCGAGAACCCAGTACCGGATTTTAAATTTTGATACCTGAGGCAAACTCTAAAAGTGGTGCCCTCAAAGCGTAATGCTCATATAAATTTTTTTCATGGACGACGATACAATAGTATTATCAACACAAAATTCAAGGAAAAAATAATAAACAAAATATAATATCCCAAATAATATGTCATAATGAAATACTAATAAAACTGAAGATATTCCAAACCAAAAAAATAAAATTCATGTTCTTGACAAATAAATAAATAAATAATAATATTTGGGGTAGTTCATATGTAATAATAAAAAATGTAACTTGTTCTATTGTTCAATTACCTCCAAAAGAGAGAGAGAATATTGACAACGACAGAAAGGTAGAGGAGATTGGGAGCGTCATACTATTAGAGCGACAGAAAGGAAGATGATTATATTTTGAGAGCGACTACACCAATTTATTTTTTTGTTTCGACTAACCGACTAGCCTTTTGGTATTATAATATATGACATTTAGATATCCTATAACAATTTTTTTTTCGCCGACTAAAAGAATTAGAGTGAGTCTGTTGGGGCCTTTTTTCTTAATTGGACGTACATAATTCAATAGTATATACAAATATTTGGTGCTCTCTAAAAATTTGGGCACGAGGCACCCGTCTCATGGGCCTCATATCAAGTTCGGGTATGCGACCGATCCGAACCAAATAAGGGATTCAATTTGGTTTTAAAACTTTTCAGTTCGAGTTCGGTTTTGGAAATATTAAAAGTCCTTATTGGATTTCGGTCTGAAACCGAAAATCGAATAAGACTTATGAAATTATGTAAATACCTTCAATTCTGTGTATTTTATGAAATTACCTGTAACCCAAAAAAATCGATTTGTGTATTTTTTTTAAATATTTGTGTGTATATTTTGAAAAGAACAATTCTATGTATATTTTTTGAAGCCCAACTTTGATAATTTAACCACATGATAAACTGTGGGCCAACTTTGAAATATAACAATTCTATGTGTAAATTTTGTATTTTTTGATATAATTTAACCACAAGCCCAACTGGCTCATTAAACAATAAAACAGCCCAACCAAATAAACCGAACCGATTATATCGGTTTGGTTTGGTTATGACTAATTTTGGTTAGGTTTTCGTTTGAATATTTAGAGTTGAAATGAGTCTAATATCTCAGATAATATTATTGAGGGCTACTGCCTACTACTTATAGAGGGTCCAACCCCTCTTCATATTACATCTAACCGATGTGGGACTAAAGTCCCTTATTTACTCTCAACACTCCCCCTCAAGATGGGCGATAGATATTAATCATCCCCATCTTGTTACATAGCTTTGACAGACTCAATGAACTAAGACCCTTAGTCAGATAGTCTGCCACTTGTTCTTCTGAGCGAACATAGTCAATCTTCAGCATCCCTTGTTCCAGCTTTTCCTTGATGAAGAATCGATCGATCTCGATGTGCTTCGTTCTGTCGTGCTGAACCGGATTGTTCGCTATACTTATCGCAGCTTGACTATCGCTCAGAAGGTGCAATGGTGTCCCCTTGTCTAGCTTCAACTCTGTCAGCAGCGCCTTTACCCATAGCAATTCTGATACTCCTAGAGCCATTGCTCTGTATTCTGCTTCAGCTGTCGACCGTGCTACCACTGACTGTTTCTTGCTTCTCCATGAAACTAGGTTTCCTCCTACAAAAACACAGTACCCTGTGGTAGACCTTCTGTCGTCTATGCAGCTTGCCCAGTCTGCATCGCAGTATCCCTCAACATCTGTGCATCCATTCTTCTTGAACCACAGTCCTTTTCCCGGCGTCCCTTTCAGATATCTTAGGATCTGAAATACTGCATCCATATGACCCGTTCTTGGATCATGCATATAGCGGCTTACAACACTTACTGCAAATGAGATATCAGGGCGAGTATACCCTAGATAAATCAGTCTGCCTACTAGCCTTTGATACCTTTTGCGATCAACAGGCTTTCCTGCTTCTGCTCCCATCTTGCACTTCTGGTCAATTGAAGTGACTGCTGCTCGGCATCCCAGCATTCCTGTCTCTTTCAGCAGATCTAGTGCATATTTCCTTTGTGAGAGAACAATTCCTTGTTCACCATCACACACCTCGATACCCAAAAAGTATCTCATCTCTCCCAGGTCCTTCACCTCAAACTCTTTGGCGAGTTTCGTCTTCAGCTTAGTGATCTCAACTACATCGTCACCTGTGATCACTATATCATCTACATATACAGCAAGTATAGTAATGTGGCCCCTTGCATGCTGGAGGAAGACAGTATGATCTGCATTTGTCTGATGGTACCCCATGCCAGTGACAGCCCTTCTGAATCTGTCAAACCAGGCTCGAGGAGATTGCTTCAGCCCGTACAGCGACTTCTTCAGTTTGCACACTTTTCCATGTGACGTTCCTTTACCTGAATCTGACACAGAGTAGCACCCCGGAGGAGTCTCCATGTATACTTCTTCTTGTAGGTCTCCATGAAGAAATGCATTCTTTACGTCTAACTGGTGTAGCTTCCACCCATAGTTTGCTGCAATGGAGACCAGCGTTCTTACGGTACTCATCTTCGCTACTGGGGCAAAAGTCTCATCATAGTCGATACCATATGTCTGGGTATAGCCTTTTGCAACCAGTCTCGCCTTGTATCGTTCAACTTTTCCTTCTGGTGTCTCCTTCACTGTGTAAACCCATTTGCATCCCACAGCTTTCTTCCCTTCAGGTAATGGCACCAGCTCCCATGTCTTATTTTTCTCTAGTGCCCCAAGTTCTTCCATCATTGCGGCTTTCCATCTTGGGTCCTTCTTTGCTTCCTGCCAATTCTTAGGTAAAGAAGTGGAGTCTAACGAAGTGAGGAATGTTTGATAAGTCGGAGAAATATTAGAATAAGATAGGTAGTTGGCGATATCATGTTCATAATCTTTATAACGAATAGGAGCCTTTCCCGCATTAATGCGAGAAGACCTCCTTAAGGGAGCAATGGGTGGTGGAGAAAGCATACCATCCGAATCGGAGAGACCCGCTTCCGAATCCGAGCGATCCGATGCGGGAGTAACATCTTCAGGAGTCGGGGCAGGAGTAGACGAGGGACTTGGCACTATAGGCACAGGGCACGGCACAGTACTGGACCTCTGCTGTCTTCTTCTGTAAACTTGGAGCTCCTTTTCCCTTGTCTGCTTCTCCCCCTGCATAATGTACGTATTGTCTTCTTCATCCTCCGTATCAGTATCATTGATGCTTTCTCCTCCTTTCTGCCAGTGTGTCACGACAGGACAAGGTACCGATCCGACAACTACGTTTGGGCGTACTACCTCCCCCTCACGTCGAACACCCGCTGTGTGAGGCGTGTTCCCAAACGCAGAACCTTCGTCCGAACCATAATAAGGTTCCAGCTCTCTGAATGTAACGTCCATGCTTACAAACAGCTTCCGTTCAACCGGGCTCCAGCATACGTAACCCTTCTGTGTCCCGGTGTACCCAACAAAGACACACTTAACTGCTCGAGGATCCAGCTTACCAACACCAGGCCTGTTATCGTGGACGAAGCATACGCAACCAAATACTTTCGGAGGAATGGTGTACGCAGTTGTCCCCGTGAGCATTTCCAAAGGCGTCTTCCAGTCCAGTAATTGAGAGGGCATCCTGTTGATGAGATAAGAGGCTGTCAAGACAGCCTGCCCCCACAAAAATTTAGGGACATTCATAGCCAGCATCATTGTCCGAGCTACCTCCAGCAGGTGCCTATTCTTTCGTTCGGCAGCACCATTTTGAGCCGGTGTATATGCACAAGAGGTTTGATGCAGTATACCATGAGAGGATAAATACGCAGCAAATCTCTTATGGGTATATTCCGTCCCATTATCCGACCGGAAACACTTAACACGAGCATTATACTGTGTCTTTACCCGTTGATGGAGGCTTTGAAATGCCTCAAAAACATCACTTTTATTCTTCAGCAGGTAGACCCACGTTACGCGGGTAGAGCAGTCAATAAAAGTAACAAACCATCTATAACCGTTAACACCGTTTGTAGGACAAGGGTCCCACACATCGGAATGAATCATATCAAAAGCAGCAAAACATCGATGCCCAGAACTCACATAGGAGCTTCTGGTATGTTTCCCCAACTCACAAGCATCACAAACTAACAACTCTTTATTTGCTTTTTGATATAAGGACGGATACAGTCGACTAATAACGGAAAAAGAAGAATGTCCTACACGCTGATGGTGGAGGAGCAGCTCGGCTTCGACACTTCGACTTCGGACTTCCGGTTGTGCGTCTGCAACCAAAGATGCCAGTGCTCTATCCAGACCGTTCCTGTCCAAGTACCAAAGACCCTTATGCCATGTGCCAGTGCCTAGTCGTCTCCCCGTTCCCTTCTCCTGAAAAGTTACCTTAGGAATATCAAAGGAAACAATACAGTTTAGATCAAGGATAATGGCGCTAATGGATATAAGATTGACAGGAAAGGAAGGAGCATGTAAGACATTAGATAGAGTGATGGAAGGAGTGCAATCAACAGTACCTTTACCCATAACAGGCCTGGAGGTACCATCAGCAGTCTGAATGCTTTCTGGCGGCGTTAGAGTAGAGTATTCCCGGAACTCACCTCGGGACCCCATGACATGGCAAGATGCCCCAGAGTCCATAATCCAAGCTGGCTGAGAGACAAATGCAAGAGCACGCGGAGGTATACCGGCACTGGTTTGGGAGAAGTAAGTGCAGTAATCTCCTGTAGTGGACGGTGCCCCAGGAATGACTTGTCGTTCACCAGAACCAAGCTTTGAGCCGCGCATCTTCTCGAGAACTTCTCTCTCAAATGGAGTGATGTCCGCCAGCTGATTGTCCCCACCTTCATCCGCCAGATGCGCCTTGTTGCCTCCAGAGTAAGTGCCCCTTCCACCACTGTAGCTGCCTCGACCACCTCGTCGTCCACCGCGACCACGGCCCCGACCATTCGAGGGAGTCCGTGTCGGTTTTGGGCAAAAGCGGATGTAATGCCCTGTGTCACCACAGTTGTGGCAAACGCCTCCCGTAGAAGGAGGCTGTGTGAAAGTGGCAAGAGCAGATGTGTTAACTCCGGCCTGCTCCCCCTGGGAGATACCCTTGGTAGGCATCAGCTTCAACCGTGCTTCTTCTTGTGCCATGGCAGCTATGGCGTCTTCTAATGTCGGCAGCTTCGGTTGTGCGAGAAGTACATTCCTCCGTTGCTCAAATGCAGGGTTGAGCCCCTTCAAAAACTTTATCATCCGTTGCCGCGAGATATAATCCAGAAATTTCTGGAAATGTTTTGCAAAAGCCGGTTCAACCTGAGCATCCTCCATGCCAAGAGGATCATAATGGTCAAGATCAGACCAGTACTTCTTCAACAAGGCAGCATACTCAGAGATGGTACGATCGTCTTGGATTACCCGATCGAGCTCATCCTGCAGTTGGAAGACTCGCATGGGGTTACCCGAATCGGAGTACATGTCTTTCAATGTTCTCCAGATATCAGCAGCTCCCTCCATTGCTGCAACGTTACCCGACACTTGGTCGGTCAAAGAGGCTGTCAACCAACCAGCCACGACATTGTTGACAATGTCCCATACAGCAAACTCCTTCGAGGAGTGATCGACAGGGGCCTTGGTGTGGCCATCTACATAACCAACCAAGCCACGTCCCTTCAGCGTCCGTATCGCCTGCCGCGACCATTTCAAGTAGTTGGTCGTGCCTTCCAACTTCGTCTCCAGTTTGTCCAACTTCCTCATTTTGTACGGTGACGGATCCACATCAGTATGGGTCACGTGTGGGGTTGTCTCCGGTAATCTCTTGGTCAGGAGATCCTCGACCAGGGCCTTCATTTCTTCTGCTGTCAACTTTCCATAGATGGAATCCATGACTTCTTCAACTGCAATCAGTGAGGTGTTGTTGTTTCCTGAGTCGTCTTCTTTTGAGTCGTCTTCGTCTTAGTCAGCTATCGGGGGGAAACAACAAAACGTGATCCCTCACTGATATGTCATAGTTTATACGACCAACTAGAACCGCGTCATGATAACGCGTTCGGACGGCTCAAGGATAACCAACGTAGTTGTGCCTCCTTGCATGAGACAAACCAGAGGTATACCAGCCGTGCAGAAACGATTGTGAAGACAACGTTTCTGAGATACGAAAATCTAAAGAGATTTCGTATTCGTAGTAGAGCTTCTAAAAAGAAGGTACTGATTCTCGAAGGCAACAATCAGAAATCTTCTAAAGAAAATCTGAGTTTAGAGATCTTCTAAAGAGAAGGAATTCTGATTCTCGAGGCAACTACAGAGATCTTCTAAAGAGAAGAAAATCTGTTTTTTTTTTTCAGAACAGCAAAAAACCCTAAAAAGGGCTGCTGGAGCAGCAGTAAAGGGAGGGGGGCGGCGCTGGAGGGTTAGGGAGGGGGCGGCGCTGGAGGGGGGGGCGGCGCTGGAGGGGGCGACGCTGGAGGGGGGCGACGCTGGAGGGTTAGGGAGGGGGGCGGCGCTGGAGGGGGGGAAGGCGCTGGAGGGGGGCGGCGCTGGAGGGGGGCGGCACTGGAGGGGGCGCTAGGGTTTGGCGGCTAGGGTTTAGAGTATGGCAGCGGCGTGGAGGATGGTGGCGGCTGTGGAGGTGGGCAGGGAGGGCGGCTAGGGTTTGGAGGAGAGGATGGAGAACTCGGCTCTGATACCAAGTTGAAATGAGTCTAATATCTCAGATAATATTATTGAGGGCTACTGCCTACTACTTATAGAGGGTCCAACCCCTCTTCATATTACATCTAACCGATGTGGGACTAAAGTCCCTTATTTACTCTCAACATTTAGAATTTCGGTTTATTCGGTTCTGGCTACTTTGTTTCGGTTGAAACCGAATGCTCACCTGTAGACTTTCCTCATGATGCCACTGGGTCTATTGATAGTTAAGGTAAAGCTCTTCCAATTCCGTTAAGGCCTCTGTTGGTTCGCAGAATCATGGGATTGGGAAAGGAAAGTGATTACTTTCCTATGTTTGGATGCCAAAGGAATTGAGGAGGAAAGGAAAATGATTCCTAATAGAAGAGAAATTAGAGGGAATAATGATTCCATCCATCAAAGTAAGGAATCACTTTCCCACATTGAAGTATTCACTTTCCTTTCCAATTTCCTTGACATTTCCAAACATTGGAAAGGAAAATCAGTGAGAATTGTAATTTCACAAAGGAAAGGAAATACTAAGGAATTGGTTTCCTTTCCCATTCCTTTCCGCGAACCAAATGAGGCCCAAGTGTACTAGATACTTAATATTTTTTGCAAAGTTTATGTGTATAGAAATTGGTAGCAGAACCGTTTTAGTTTATACTTTATTTGATAGCAAAAGAAAGGATACTTTCCAACCTATGCAGTTAGCTATGCCATTTTGTTTGTAATGTGACCCTATTATTTTAAGAAAGTAAAACTTACGAAAAAGTGCTTAAAAGTTTAAAACATAACTTCTTTGTATCCTATTTTCCGAAGGAATTGATGTAAGCTAACCTTGATCAAGTGCGAGTTGGTATGTTAAATGAAGTAGAAGATATAATTATGGCATCTTTCTCCCAGGGACTCAGTGGCTACACAGCAGAGTTGAAATTGATGGATATGAAGAATACAGTGGCGTTGAATACCGATCTGCTGGATGCTCAGAGAAATATGAAGTTGTTGAGTAAGGATACTGTTACGTCTAGAAAACATTTACTGAATAATAGTTTTGTGTGTTGCATTAGGAGGATACAGTCTGTTGAACTAATAGTCAACAATGTCGTAAGGCTGTAATGTTCTATTCTTGGACAGTATCGCCATTTGAACATAAAGATTATTATACTGATATTGCAGGAGGAATCTAGAGCAATCTGGTGAGGAGGAATCTCTTTGCTTAGAAGGGGATATTGGTGGTGGATTAATTCTCCAGCGCCATATATCCATTCCTAAAGATGCTAGCCAAGTTCTTCGCATTGATTCTAGTATCATAGCACGTAGCGTTGGACCTGGCTCTGGTGGATTTTCAAGGTCGGTAATGTCATCAAATTTATACTGTTTACAAAGAGTTAAACGATCATACGATTGTGACCAATTGAAGAGTAATGATGTTAAAGGTTTAAAGCATCTTATATCATTTTCTCAGCAAGTTTATTTTGTTTGCATTGTTCTTCAACTATAGACCATAGTTTGTGGTATCGGCCGATACTGGCCCGATACGGCCGATACCGATACGGTTTGGCATGTCCCGATCCGATACCGACCGATATCAATACTAACTGATATCGACATTTGGGGCTCCTTTTTTAGCCCATTCGGGAAAGAAAATTGAACGAAAAAAGACCAATCAGTAAGGATGAAAAAGCATAGTAATGTTATAAAAGCATGTTAAAAAAGGAAATTTACCTATCGCAGATAAAACAATCGGCAAGGGTGACTACTATTTCATTTAATTTTAAAACTACTACGAAACAACATATGAAATACTTAAAATTATAACTAACTATATAAAATATTTTAGTAATTGTTTTTTTTTCATATACCAAAAACTCCGATACTCCTATCCGAAATGACAGATACTGCCGATATCGTCCATCTTAATACTCATAGGAAGGATCTGATATCGATTCTGATACCTATACCGCGAACCCTGCTATAGAATACAAAAGCCACGTGATCTTGTCGGAAAAGTCTGATTTATTTTCACATTTAGACTAAAGAAAGTGATATAATGTTTAATTGTCAATGCTTTGATTTTGAAGGTTGGTCTGTTTACGGGTGCACCCAATGTTCACCCTCCTTAATCCATCTGAAGTCTTGGTTGCATTCACTTCGATTGATGACTCAAAGCAGGAAATCCACCCAGAATCTGGAGAGCGGACGTTCGAAGGAAGTCTTCGCCCTAATGGTAAGGGAAGGGATTGTCCTGGGAATTGTTTACTGTGCAATGATACTAACTGACATATCAAGATGTTCTTTCTTTAAAATGTTAATTCTGACTCTCTTTCTCCCCTTCTTCAAATGATTAGGTGAATGGATGCTGATTGATAAATGCGCTGGTCTCAGTTTGATTAATCGTTTCGACACAAACCAGGTAAACAAATGTTTGGTTCACTGGGGAACAGGAACGGTTAACTTGGAGTTGTGGTCTGAAGAGAGACCGGTTTCTAAAGAAACCCCTCTCAGAATTTGTCATGAATATGAAGTGAAAAGATTCTAAATCACTTCCTTGAGGCAACTCAGGCAAGAAGCAAATGCCATATGATTATGCACTTCCAGATGAACTATCTCCCAGTTATTTAAGAAGAACAACTGCATGTATTGTTACAATTTAGTATTATATCAAGAAATAAAAACTGGGAAGAACAGTCCAGATGCATCATTTGTAACACTAATGAAAGCTTAATGTTTTAGTTATGAATTGTATACATAGATGTGACAGTCCAGGTGTTGGTGGCGGCACATTACCCGATATTTGTGTCGTCTGCCTAGTGAACCGTCGAGCATTTTCAAGGTAGATTCTGAGTAAATAGTTTGGTTAAAGTTTACTAAATGAAGGTAAATCTGAGTTTTGAAGAATCTCAAATAGGGAGCAAGTACAATCTGCTTAACTCATTTAAGACTGGAGTTTGTTTGGACTAGGCTGCTTGTGTAAGCAACTACAGAATCCCAGCAGGAATACTCGACTGATCAATCTCTAAAAGTAGAAACTGTGAGTGGATCCACGTGGCACTATATTTCCTTATTGTTAATCCCATTTATAAATTATAAAGTTGGCATTTTAGCATTAATGTCATGAGAAATATATCACCTGCGATTATAAGGTATTACCTGCATTCAGGAGGAAACATCCTCCAGTTGCTGGTTCACAAATAAAGGGTTTGATTGAATATGCTGACAATTTCACAAGTAGAATGACAACATTTTTGTCACTTTTATCTCAATAATGAAACACTACATACAACAAATGGTGCGCTGGACACTTATCAGCCACTATTTAGGATTATTTAGTTTTAGGTCTTGTATAATATAATAAATTTGAGTTTAGGTTTCCATATTGTCCAAAATAGGGTTTAGATCTTGTCCTAACACTTGACTTTGCTGATCGTCCAAAATGGAGACCTAAACGCAAAATTTGAATATAATACAAGACCCTTAAATTAAACGAAAATATGTGAGGATTGTGTGACTTGAATTATTTAGTTTTGCATGGTAGGATTGTATGACTTGGGTTATTTAATTTTATCATATCAATCAAGAATGATATTTGTGACACTTTTGTTTTCTTATATCCTGAACTCAGCAATCACATAACCCTCTTGGCGGCACTTTAGAGAGAATGACTTCATGGACATTGTGTATCGTTAGACGTCTCTCGTTCCGATTGCATTGTTGAATGCTTACAACTAGGGATCATCATTGGGCCTGAGGCTATTTGCTCCCCAAAAGTCCGTCCGGCCCGATGGGCCAAAGCCCGATACAGCCCGCCATTAGAGTAGTCCGATCCGGTCCATATTAGTATAGGACAGGACTTAGACTAAGCATATGTCCGCCCGAGCCCGGCCCAAGACTCGTCCGGTGCAAACATGCCCGAGCCCAGATTAAGGATATATCCTTTCGTGTCAAGTTTGATATGTGCAGAAGTACTAGTTTGGGTATAATCTTAATTACTCCAAGACAAAATTAAAGGAACATTAGAATAATCATCTCATTTGCAAGTTGCGATGGTGGTTTAATTCCCTTGGCATTTGGTTTTAGATTTACTTTTACTATCACAACAGCCAACCAGACTATTCTATGGTCAAATTGAGTTGGTCTTTATAACCTATACTGACCTTTCGTTAAGGTGCCAACATTTAAGTGACATCAATTTAATTTGAAAGAGATTATAACTTACAAATAGTGAAAATCTAATTACTAATGTTAGTAAGTTCTAATTTCCAATGTTAAGTTTGTGCTCCATCCAGGCCCGTTTGAACTTTTTATAGGGCTAGCCCGGTTCAACCCGACATGGCTCGAAAATTCCAACCCTTGTGGGCGGGTTTGGTCTTCATAAATAATAATTAAGCCCGGCCCGAAATTTCTCCAGGACCAAAAAAGACTGGTCCATGTCCTATTTGAGCCCATAAATTAAGGGCATGGGCTGTCCGGTCCGGTCCAGCGCCGATTCCTAATTACAACTCAAGAGCCCAAAGGGTTGTGTGACTGCTAAAATCATAATTATTACAAGTCACGATCACCAAAGGGTTGTATGATTGCTGAAATCGGCATAAAAGCAAACAACAATTTTACAAATCTCATTCTTGATTGATCAATAAAAAACTAAATAACGCGAACTCGGATAACTGTATCGAATTATAATGATTTACTCGAAAAATACAAGTTCTATGCTCAAAAAGAGAAAAGATAAGGTTCTAGAAAAGAGAGAATTATTTCAGGATCTACAAAACCAAGTAAATGAATCGATTACATAATAGTCCCAACGATACCATAAAACGTGCTTTGAATAACTTGTTAACTTAAGCACGGTCATGGACAACTTGCTCGCAAGGCTTCGTTTCCTCGAACGGCAACCCGAGGCCATGGGACCGTTTCGCCCTAGGAGGAATGCAAGATAGCTGTGTTGGATGCTAGCACGGGTCATTCGGGACTTTCAGCGGGGCTAGCTACCCGTGCTGAAAGGGTTGCCGTCTCGACCAGGCTATACGTCCAGGATGGCTTGAATTGCCAGTGACCCACACATGCATATAAATTATAAGTTTGTCATAAACATGACAGGGAAGGAACATGCTAAGTTACGATGCAATGGCACGCTCTGCCGTGGGTAAGATGTATCGTAAGTTATGTTTCATTGCCTATCGAATGCTTGCCTCTTAACATGTTAACATGCTAATCAATCAGGATGGTTAGAAAGATCACAAAATAGCTAACATGTTTTTATAAAACTGCTTGAACAAATGGAAGCTTGGATTTAATTAGCCACTCGTCAGTACATGTTATCATACTGACCCTCGCTATCCATAGGTGTCGCGAATCAGGAGGAACGTGCCAACTAACCAAGGCGACGTTCGTGTTTTGAAGCTTCGACCGCGCGTCGAAAACTCTCGCTACTCAACTTTTTGAAGACTCTTTGCATCAATCCAAGAAACATGTCTCGGCTTCCCTCTCATCGGCGTTCATTCTGTAATCGAGTCATTTTGTAAAGTCCGCGCGGCATGATTGTAATAAAGTCTTGTAAATGATGTCTATTATCAATAAAATGAAAAGTTTCTCTGCCTCAATGTGTTGTTCAATTTCTCTGCGTACTCTCTTAGCTGTTGTGTTTCGGATAACCTTATGACTATACCTTGTGCGATTGTAACATAGGTTCGTACAGCATCACGTCCGGGGGACGACTATCGATTCTTCAAAATTGGGGCGTGACATAATGGCATCAGAGCACGTCTTCACGTCCTTGGCCTCCAGTCTCGAGTTTCTAGTCTCGAACCGTTGACCTCGTGTCGATGAGATGAGTTGTTCCATACGGTGAACCCATGACATTTTCTGAAACTAAGGAGAGATGCTTTTATATTCTAGAAGCTGGAGAAGCTGCGGCCGTGAACGAGGAGAGTGCCTCGAGCGGCTCGAGTAGCTCAAGGCCTGAACCCTCGAATGCCCATTTGGAACGGATGTTGTGTATGCTAGAGGCGCAACAATGTCAGTATCACGTCCCGATTCCATAGAATCGATAGTCGTCCCCTGGACGTGATGTCGTGCGAACCTAAGTTGCGATTGCATAAGGCATAGTCATAAGGTCATCATGTAAACCCTTAGATCCTTTTTCTTTTTCTCTTTCTATGATAGGAAAAAATTTTATGCTTTTAAAGATTTTAAATTATTATTTTTAGTTCAGATAATAAGGGAAAAGGGTTTCTTTTGCAAATATTGTTTTCTCGAGGGCCCGTATACAAATGACTCAATTTCAAACTCAATAACAGCTGACCAGTTAAAGGACAAAAGTATGTACCCTATTTCAAACTCAAAACACTTTCAAAATCTTCAGAAGATAGTCGAAATCTGGTCTTAAACCAAATTCTCTTTCATTTCTTCCCTTGATTCAATCCAACCTCAGTTTTATATATATATATATATATATATATATATATATATATATATATATATATATATATATATATATATATATATATATGGAAAAATGGTAAATTTTATTCCAAAAGCAAGGCAAAAATCTTACAACATACAATCAAAGTGGGACTCCCACTCTTCAGTTCCCCATAGCATTAACATCAAACTCTATGTTATGGAGGATGCCTACCGGAGGGGTGACCAGCCCCTCAAATATACGACGGTTTCGTTCCCGCCATATATGCCAAACTGAGACCGCCAGTCGAACTCTGGCGGTCTGGAACCAGTCCTGCCCTCTACCTCTGCTATCCCGGAGCACAGTGATTGTAATGCCCCGTCCCGCTCAGTCAATCGGAGGAATCGAAACGCCGACGGCGTTCGGCCTTGGCCTTGCAACGGCTGCTGGAAGTCATCGCTCGGTCGAGGCGATCGCTCGCTCAGGTGGGGTAGTTTCGGTGAACTTGCCTCATCTTTGCCTTCACATAATAATACGCATGTTTTCAACTTGCACAAGTAGGCTTAATAATAAAAGATATAAATCCACATAGCTAAAGGGAATAATCCCGACGGGTCGAAATGAGTTAGAACATGGAAAAAGGTCCAACGGTCGGCTTAGAGTTGGTGCACGGCGTGCTTTGAAAATGACACTTGGTCCTTCGTCCCGTGGCTTGGGAGAAGGAATGTTGGTCTTCGGTGCAAAAGTTAAGAGTTAGCCTAAGTCATAGGCGTCGCCCACATAAACGCTTGATAAAGCGTGCACGGTCCCATTGAGCAAGGCTTGGCATAGCCTTTGCTCGTCCCTCGGGTTAAGTCGTAGGCTTGAGTAAGTTGGGCAAAGTTGTGCCGGTCGACCTAAGTCTTTCCAAGTGCTGTCCCGCTCATTCTGCGGTTGTCAAGTTAAGTAGTCCCTCGATCTCAATGCCCGTCGACTTGGGCATGAGTATCACGTAGAGCACGATTGGCTTAAGGCACGATGCACGGGCTTAGTGTCTAAGGCAAAGACTATGATTCAAGGTGAGTTTTAAGAAAGGGATATCAAATAGGCATTTATGAGTTGAACCAAATGATAGGGTAACAAGGAAGGAAATGCTCGCGACCGTGGGTCGTCGAGGGGTCTCAAGGAAAGAATGCTCGCGACCGTGGGTCGTCGAGGGGTCTCAAGGATAGAAGTCTTGGTTTTGGTAAAGGAATGACTGTGTGAGACGTCAGTTTGTGTCGAGTCTTGCATGGTCATTTGACAACTTGTCGACAAGGGCGATGAACCCTCGAGCGGTAACCCCTGGGCCATGGGGGCCGACTCGGCCTAGGAGGGAACAGGGTATAGTCGTGCGTAAGGTTTTGGCACAGGTTAAGCGGGGACTTGCGACGGGGCTAGCTACTTGCGTCGAAAGGATCCCGATTAACAAAACTATACGTCAAGGTATGGCTTGTGATGCCAGTGGCCAAGTTCATATAGATGTCGGCAAATAGCGGCTAACCGCGTGTATGCCTTTGGATTGAGTTGAGTTGAAGGCGTGTACAATTAGAACACAAAGTTCGGGCCTAAGATTGGATTTCAATATAGGCGTCGTGCTTCGGCACGAGATGTGGCGTCAAGTCTTGAGTTGTCGGCATATAAGTTGCTTATGTTATTTGAGTTTAAGTCGAAAAAACCGCCGCAAGGCAAAGTTGGTTGAGTGACACTAACATTCACAAGTCTAGATTGGGTCAGTTGGTGGTCAAAGTAGCAAGGGCCGCTAGACGGCAAGGGCCGCGAGGCGGCGATATGGTTAAGTCTTACTGAATTGCGAGGCATGGCCTCAGCAAGGGTTTGTAGCACGGTCACACAGAAAAGGGAGCTTCATCGCGTAGTTGCGTCTCTGATTTTAAGCCGTAAGGCAAACACGACTCGATAGGTTAACGTTGTTGGCACGAGAAGGGTCTTGAGGCAAAGGTTTGAGTCGACATTGTTGTTGCAAGCACGGGATGGTCTAAAGACACAAAATAGCCAAGGCGTCGGTCCTAAAACTGATCCTAAGACAAGACTAGAAAGACAATTGATAAAAATGGACTATGTTGCACAAAGTAAAATAACGTGCGGGTTTTGTATGGGTGGGCGAGGAGCTCATTCCACCAGTACAGTTGAGTACTGACACCCACATAGTTTACATGTGCATGCACAGGTAGAAGCTCGTGGCACGGAGCTCGCTTGGATGCGTCGAGGCATGGAGTTCCTTGGCGACTCGAAGCGTGCGGCCGCATGGATTAAAGACTTATACGGGACATAATGTATGGACATCGCCTTCCGAAGCTTCCGCCGGCTCAAGACTGTATTTGAGAGATGAGAGAGAGCTGAGTGAACTTGTAATGTGAGATGAGTGAGCTTGAGAGACTTGTAATCTTGGCCTTGCGCCCCAAATGTAACCGTTGTTTCAATATCAATAAAGGGCTTCTTTGAATAATTTGTGTGTGTTCTTAATTTTCGCTGCTATCATTCAATGTCTCTGCTTGGGACTTCTGTACGACGACCCCGTCGCAGCCACTGAAATCGGCCGTTATGGAACCCGCCTTGCACGAGCGCAATCTAGGCTCGTGCGGCATCACGCCTTAGCGAGGACGATCGCTCCTACGGGAGCGGGGCGTGACATAATGGTATCAGAGCACGGCTTTACGTCCTTGGACTACCGATTGAATTCTTTAACTCCACTGTTCCGCGAACTCTGAATGTTGCTTTCGCATATTGATATAGGTGGTGCGCTCTCTCTCAAATGTCCCACGAGATGTCCATACAATAAGTCTATCTATTTTGCAAAACGTAGGTGAACAGTTTTCAACAAAACAAAAAGGATGGTTCGCGTAAGCATGGTTGGCTAAGTCGGGCTGGGCATATACACCAAGGATTGCGTCGACCCTAGAAAAGTCGAGTGCAGGAATTGAATAGTGTCGAGCAAGAATGAGTTGAACTCGATTGAGTAAGTGAGATGACTATCGATAGGGGTGCTATCGAGCGACGATATCGTCGGTGCGATATAGATGAGCGTGCTTAGAAAATTGAGAAATGGTTCGAACGGGATTCAAAAAGTCGATTTTGATTCAAAGGATAGTTTGAGGATTTGTTGAATGACTTCATTCCTGAGTGGTGTATGCGATAGTCTCAGGAATGTCGATCGATCGATTGAGGATTCGGGGTGTCGGTGAGTCTATCAGTATGCGTCGCACATATGCAAAGCCTTAGATCGGGTGCGATTGAATGAGTCGTTGTCTGGAAGTTTGATAAGTGGATTCGAACAACTTAGAAATTGACGCGCACAGAACGTGCACGGGATTGAAGATTATGTGAAGTATGAAACGCAAGAATGATTGAGTAGGTGAAATCGAATTGAAGAAAAGTTAGGGTGTGCAAATGGATGACTTGATCAAGGAAATTGATACGGATCGTATACAAAAAGTTAGCACGACAGGTAGATAGCGTGCATGAAGGGTTTGATTTTGAAGTTACGCGAATGACTCCAAGGATTGGATTGAATGTTGGTCGATGACTTAAGATAGACGGGTGAACAATACGTAAATTTGGGTTTGAGAAAATTGATGTTGTAAATGATTCGAGGGATAATGATCGAACTCGAATTTGAATGACAAGGAGACTATCCAGTCGGACGATAGCATCGTTCGCACGACTCGGAACTTGTTGCAAAGGAAGATCGTCAGGTTACGCATATCATCGATGGTATTGAGGCGTATCAAAGATCGATATACGATAACTCGGGGGTACTCTGACTCGGCGAATGACGATCGTGCAAGTGTTATTGTTCGGTTGGATGCGATACTTAGGATTTTGATCGAGATGGATGTTGGATGAAAATGATTGTGTTTTGATGGTTACGCGGATAGCCACAACGTCGACGATCTTGTCTTGCGCGAGTGCAACTCTAGCCTCGCACATGCGTTGCGTCGGATTTGGGGCGATCGTTCCACGTGAGCGTTGACATGGTGATTCATGTCGCGGGAATGATCGAACTCGGAAATTCTGGATGCGACAACTTTGATTGTCTCGACTTGTTGGCTTGGTGCGAAGGAGAATTTGAGGATGTTAGACTTACGATTGATGAATAAAATAAACTTGAGGATTGAGTAGGCCAATCCGCGCATCGAAAATAAATTAGTCTAGACGCAAAACAAGAGTTACGTCCCGATGAGGATAATTATCCCGCGGGAGCGTGCATGGTGATTCGTGCCCACCGTGGATAATCTGACTCGCGTGAGATCGGGGCGCAACGTATTGTTAAGCTAGACGACCTTATGATCGATCACGTAAATTGGAATAGATGACTTAGGAAATGTGGAATGTGAAATTTTGGTTAGCGACGAATTGCGGCGTAGCGTGCTTAAATTGAGAAGGATTGATAGGCGAACTATATCGAACGTGTTTAAAAGAAATAGACTATACGAAGATGGTTGGTTGAACGAGCGATATTGAGATGTCGTGGAATTGGTTGAACGTATGTTATCGTAGGATGGCTTTGCTGAATGACTCGGACCCCGTACGACGAACGTTGGGATGTGCGTAGGGAATCGATGCTCGAAGTTTAGAAATCGGAGTGATGCGAGCTTGGGTAGAAAATTCCGTACTATCAACTTGGTTTGACCTTAGGATGGGATCAGTGTTGATATTGTTGTTTGGGAACTATGATTCCAATACTGACGGAAAGACATAGCCTAGTGGTTAGGCGGACGTTCCGGTACGGAGCGATAGAAATGGTGAAGGCACCACTCATGAGGCTCGGTTGACATGCATGTATATCAAGGACGCTTGAATGCGTGCACGATCCGACTTGAGTGGCGATGGTGGGATTCGCTATCACGAGGCTTGGTTGAAATACATGTATTTTGGGGACGCCTAAGATATGTGCATGATCCATACTAAGTGACACGTTGAATTCAAGTAAGACTTGAGGAATAGAAAAGTGTCGAGGATGTTGAAATTACTTTGAAGAAAAGATTGAGGGTAGTGCGAGCGTGACTCGGATTGAGAAAACGCATAGGCGTAGTTTGTGTGAGAGTCTTGAATGTTGAGTAAAGTGACAAGTCGATAAGTGTACTCAGTTAGTTACGAGGACGAAACTTTTTCTGAGTGGTGTATGATGTAATGTCCCGTTCCGCTCAGTCAATCGGAGGAATCGAAACGCCGACGGCGTTCGGCCTTGGCCTTGCAACGGCTGCTGGAAGTCATCGCTCGGTCGAGGCGACCGCTCGCTCAGGTGGGGTAGTTTCGGTGAACTTGCCTCATCTTTGCCTTCACATAATAATACGCATGTTTTCAACTTGCACAAGTAGGCTTAATAATAAAAGAGATGAATCCACATAGCTAAAGGGAATAATTCCGACGGGTCGAAATGTGTTAGAACATGAAAAAAGGTCCAACGGTCGGCTTAGAGTTGGTGCACGGCGTGCTTTGAAAATGACACTCGGTCCTTCGTCCCGTGGCTTGGGAGAAGGAATGTTGGTCTTCGGTGCAAAAGTTAAGAGTTAGCCTAAGTCATAGGCGTCGCCCACATAAACGCTTGATAAAGCGTGCATGGTCCCATTGAGCAAGGCTTGGCATAGCCTTTGCTCGTCCCTCGGGTTAAGTCGTAGGCTTGAGTAAGTTGGGCAAAGTTGTGCCGGTCGACCTAAGTCTTTCCAAGTGCTGTCCCGCTCATTCTGCGGTTGTCAAGTTAAGTAGTCCCTCGATCTCAAGGCCCATCGACTTGGGCAGGAGTATCACGTAGAGCACGATTGGCTTAAGGCACGATGCACGGGCTTAGTGTCTAAGGCAAAGACTATGATTCAAGGTGAGTTTTAAGAAAGGGATATCAAATAGGCATTTATGAGTTGAATCAAATGATAGGGTAACAAGAAAGGAAATGCTCGCGACCGTGGGTCGTCGAGGGGTCTCAAGGAAAGAATGCTCGCGACCGTGGGTCGTCGAGGGGTCTCAAGGATAGAAGTCTTGGTTTTGGTAAAGGAATGACTGTGTGAGACGTCAGTTTGTGTCGAGTCTTGCATGGTCATTTGACAACTTGTCGACAAGGGCGATGAACCCTCGAGCGGTAACCCCTGGGCCATGGGGGCCGACTCGGCCTAGGAGGGAACAGGGTATAGTCGTGCGTAAGGTTTTGGCACAGGTTAAGCGGGGACTTGCGACGGGGCTAGCTACTTGCGTCGAAAGGATCCCGATTAACAAAACTATACGTCAAGGTATGGCTTGTGATGCCAGTGGCCAAGTTCATATAGATGTCGGCAAATAGCGGCTAACCGCGTGTATGCCTTTGGATTGAGTTGAGTTGAAGGCGTGTAAAATTAGAACACAAAGTTCGGGCCTAAGATTGGATTTCAACATAGGCGTCATGCTTCGGCACGAGATGTGGCGTCAAGTCTTGAGTTGTCGGCATATAAGTTGCTTATGTTATTTGAGTTTAAGTCGGGAAACTGCCGCAAGGCAAAGTTGGTTGAGTGACACTAACATTCACAAGTCTAGATTGGGTCAGTTGGTGGTCAAAGTAGCAAGGGCCGCTAGGCGGCAAGGGCCGCGAGGCGGCGATATGGTTAAGTCTTACTGAATTACGAGGCATGGCCTCAGCAAGGGTTTGTAGCACGGTCACACAGAAAAGGGAGCTTCATCGCGTAGTTGTGTCTCTGATTTTAAGCCGTAAGGCAAACACGACTCGATAGGTTAACGTTGTTGGCACGAGAAGGGTCTTGAGGCAAAGGTTTGAGTCGACATTGTTGTTGCAAGCACGGGATGGTCTAAAGACACAAAATAGCCAAGGCGTCGGTCCTAAAACTGATCCTAAGGCAAGACAAGAAAGACAATTGATAAAAAGGGACTATGTTGCACAAAGTAAAATAACGTGCGGGTTTTGTATGGGTGGGTGAGGAGCTCATTCCACCAGTACAGTTGAGTACTGACACCCACATAGTTTACATGTGCAGGCACAGGTAGAAGCTCGTGGCGCGGAGCTCGCTTGGATGCGTCGAGGCATGGAGTTCCTTGGCGACTCGAAGCGTGCGGCCGCATGGATTAAAGACTTATACGGGACATAATGTATGGACATCGCCTTCCGAAGCTTCCGTCGGCTCAAGACTGTATTTGAGAGATGAGAGAGAGCTGAGTGAACTTGTAATGTGAGATGAGTGAGCTTGAGAGACTTGTAATCTTAGCCTTGCGCCCCAAATGTAACCGTTGTTTCAATATCAATAAAGGGCTTCTTTGAATAATTTGTGTGTGTTCTTAATTTCCGCTGCTATCATTCAATGTCTCTGCTTGGGACTTCTGTGCGACGACCCCGTCGCAGCCGCTAAAATCGGCCATTATGGAACCCGCCTTGCACGAGCGCAATCTAGGCTCGTGCGGCATCACGCCTTAGCGAGGACGATCGCTCCTATGGGAGCGGGGCGTGACAGTGATGATGTCCTCAATTTCCTTCCCGGAGTCACATCCACCCAATGCTCTACTCTGCTCAGACCAGATCTGCCATGCCAGGGCACACTCGAAGAAAATGTGCCCTATAGATTTATTCTCCACACTGCATAGCACACATTTAGGATCTGGGACCGACATTCCAAACGAACTCAGACGATCCCTAGTCAAAAGACGGCACAGTAGAAGATTGTAAACACAAAGCTGCATCTTCCTGGCTAGACCCTTCTACCATACGAACTCGTAGTCAGAACTCTAAGGAAAGGTGCACCGGATGAGGTTGTAGCAGCTCCGAAATTGGAACTCCCCAGTTCCCGGAGTTGCTTCTGTCGGCTCCCAAATCCACCGATCAGCAGGCAAGCCCGGATCAATGACAATAGTACTGATGGTCCCACCCAGCTCCTCGGTAAACCGATAAGACTCCGGCTTCCACTCCCCGTCGCGTATGATACGACTACACGTCAGCCCACGCCTGTCCTCCTGATGTTTCGGGGCTCCCCTGATGTCCAATAGCGAAAGCCAATCTATCCAAGGATCCCACCAGAGGTCCGTTGCAGACCCATCCTTTATGACCTTTCGGATTGCAGATTTGAGAACCCCCCTGTGTTTCAAGACATTCTTAAAAGTGACTGAGTGATTGTTGTCAGTAGCACAGGTCCAAAAGTTGCTTTGCTTCACATATCTACTATGCATCCAGTCAGCCCAGAGGGACCCTCCGTTGATGAATCTCCATGCCAGCTTTAGCGCAGAGGCCTCCCTGATCTCCAGCAACGGCCTAAGCCCCACTTCTCCCTCCTTCCTAGGTCTACAGAGCTGCTCCCAGGAGATCGTATGCATACCCCCCCTCTCCAAATAAAGTCTGCACAAATCCGCTCTACTTTTCTAACAGTGGCAACAGGGAGGAGAATGGATTGCAGCCAGAAATGAGCCACAGCCGAAATTACCGATCTGACAAGCTCGATGCGTCCTCCAAAGGACAATCCGGTGGCTTGCCAACCTTCCACTCTCCTCTGGACGTACTCCACCAGACTATGGCAGTCCTGATCCCGCGCATAGTTGACTATGAGAGGTACTACTAAATATCTTACCGGAAGATCACTCCTCTCAATTTCCATCACATCGGCCCGCTCCTCCTTCTGGGGACATAGGGAGCTGAAGTACACACTGCTCTTTTCTCTATTCATCTGAAGGCTCGAGAGGGAATTCAACTCTTCCATAATCTCCGCAATCGTCTGCATACCCTCCGTCGATGGCTGGATGAACACCAAGAGATCATCTGCATAGATAAGGTGGGTAACTGGGCGATCCACCCTCATGAACAATGGAACCAGCCTCCCACGGTGCACTGCCAGGTCCATCAAACATGTGAAGTATTCCATGACAAGCGTGAACAGGTAAGGGGACAGAGGGTCATCTTGCCTAAGCCCACGGTTGCTCTGGAAGTACCCATAAGGGATGCCTTAGATGAGGACAGAGAAAGTGAAGGACATGATGCACTCCCAGATCAATGTAATCCAGTGGTCCTCGAAACCCATGGCGGTCATCAGATGACAGAGGAAGTCCCTATTGACCATACCATACGCCTTCCTCAGGTCCAGTTTTACACATGCTTTCTCCCCTCCGGATTTGTTAAAGCCCCTCACCATCTCATGAGCCAGGAGGCTGTGCTTAGCGATCGACCTCCCCTTGATGAACGCAGCCTGATTCGGACATGATCCCCTCCATCCGCCGGCACATAAGGTGCATAATTATCTTATAAAGATAATTACAGCACGCAATAGGTCTGAAATCCACCAATGATGTTGCTCCCTCCTTCTTTGGCACCAAGGTCAGGAAAGTGTGGTTCAGCTCTTTCAGTAGTTTCCCTTTGGTGAAGAATTCCTGCACCACCTCCAAGACCTGATACTTCAGAATGTCCCAGTGGCATTTGTAGAACACACTGCTAAAACCGTCCGGTCCGGGAGCTTTGTTGGGATCCGCCAACTTGACAATTGATTCCACCTCCTCCAAAGTAACAGGGGCAAGAAGAATGATATTCCCATACGGAGTCACCAATCTCTTCGTAACAACATCTGGGAACACAGACAGGTAGTCAGTCTGAAAATATAACTCAGAGTAGTACCTGACAGCCTCGCCCTGGATCTCAGTCGGCTCCCCCACTAGGTTGCCACCCACATCAAGAAGCTGGGAGATGTGATTCCTATGTTGTCTGGTCCGGATGACATCATAGAAGAACTTATATATATATATATATATATATATATATATATATATATATATATATATAGGAATAGTAGCCGACCCTGGCACTCTGCAAAACCCTAGCATTTCTACTTCTTCCATGCCGCTAGAGAAATCGAAGAGGAACCCAGGAGAAGACGAGTTCTTGCTGCAAAGCCTTAAGGAAAATACTTCATCCATGCAATCGAACCATTGGAATTTCTAAATCTTTGTTTAAATCTCGAGTTGTTACAATGCTAATATAGGTAGTTGTGTTAATGGTTAAGAGAACCTAGATAGAGGGAGAGGGGTACACACATTCAGAAGTATGTACATTAGTATGTTGGTTAGAGCAAATTGACCCCTAACCAATGTACCAGTGTAGCCTGACCTATAGACACAAGGATGTGTTGTAGCAGGTAGGCAAATAACAGAAAATGGGACTTAGACTATTCAGTCAGGATGCTAGTCACAAATATGAGAGCATATATGGATAAGGATTCACTTTTACTCTAGAGACATGTTCCCTATTGCTACAGAAAAGAATAGATGTGTAGACTATGGTAGGTAGCCTGTGCCAATAGAGGCAGCAATGGTTACATTAGCCAAAACCTGCGGATTAACAAATATTGATTGCCACCGAGCATCTGTAAGATGGTCACATCCAAACCATAGGTGTACTGGGCAAGAATATATAGGTATCAGATGAGGATTTGCAGAGATAGGTAAAAGTCTCTTTAGCCAAGCCTCTTTAGCCAACAAACCTGACACCCATAAGCAATAAGCAAAGCATATGACCAATATGTTGGTACATACCTAAGCTAAGGGTACCAGCAAAGTTATTATAAAAGAAGGTAGGCTTTATGGGCAGATTAGATAGTTATGGCATGGAGGTAAGTTTTGCACCTAAACTTGGAGTGGTAACACATCAATAGAAAACTATATAGGGTCAGGTTAAGAGCATGATAGAGAGAGTTGGCTAAGTATCCTAAGATACCAATGGAGTCGAGTACAGTACCGACATAGAATTGGAAGACCTTACCAAGTATCACAAGTGAAGGTCATGGCTAGAGTAGCACTCATCCAAATAAGACATTAAAAAGAGAAAGATAAGGGTTATATAGGAGTGTACAGGGCAGTATTAGAATACCAATATGGTAGTTGCATCAGTGGACAAACCTGAGAGTAGTATACTAGCCTTAAGCAAATCACAGAAGTTGACCAGGCCTAATTACTAAGACACCTAGATATAAACTATGAGTAAAATATAGGGTGTTAGTAGAAGAGCCTAAAAGAAGAGAGAATATAGGAAGAATTAGGAAAACCGTGTAACTCAGGTTCTAAATTACAAAACTTAGAGTTAGAAGAAGGAAATATTGATAGATTCATTCATGTGTTGATTCGAGTTAATTGCAATATAGGTTCTGGAGATCTTTGACTCAGCAAGTGAACCGTATCTTCAGCTCAGGACCACAGGCAAGTATACCTTGCCTTTCTTTACAGCTTATTTACATGCACTGTCTTTCATTATCCAGTTTCTTTCATTTATTGTTGACATGTGCTTTTTTTCATATCATGCTAGTAGTTTACTTCATTGATATATAGCCCTTGATCACAGTTAGCCTTGTAGTTCATATTGGACATGTTTCTCCCTTGTACTTGACTGGGTCGTGTTATAGGATGAGAAGTCATAAACTGAACTGCTATACCTTCTTGTCTTGAATCTTGAAGCTAACATGTGAGTCCACACTAGGGACGAGGGTTAGTAGTTATTGGTCCACACCTGCGAGTCCACACTAGGGGCGAGGGTGATTCTTGAAGCTAACCTGCGAGTCCACACTAGGGACGAGGGTTAGTAGTTGATCAAACCTGCGAGTCCACACTAGGGGCGAGGGTTTGAGTATCCGATTGGTTATCCGTTGACATCTTGACATGAGTTCTCTCGTCTTCATCCAGCAGTTCATTTATGCGTAGTCAGTTCACAAATTCGTGTATCGTTATCGTATTAGTTTTACTTTTATTCTGAATTTTCTCCATACATGATAAACTGTTAGAAAGGCTCGTTTTTATGTATCTTGCTAGTCCTCTGAGGACCTGATGATCTCTTCAGGTTTAGTCGAGTTTAAGCCAGGAGCAGACGAGCAGCTGTGAGCCAGCATCAGACCACCGTTGCAACTGAGGTTGTCATTTGATTAGCAGTTTGGACTCAGTTAGTATTGCACGTCTTTATTGTATTCCGTCTATTGGTAGTGGATTTGTGTCCACCGGACGTGATTTGGATTTTGGAAACATTCAGTTTATACTCTCGATTATTCAGTTTCATTGACATTCATTGGTTTTAATTGATTCTTTATTATTCTGTGGATGAGATATAGATTGCCATGTGATTCTAGATTCAGTGACTTGTGATTTATAGACAGCGTTCTACCGTCGACACTGCGGCGTAGGCTGGGCTTGGACACGCTTCGTATCCGAAAAGCGGGTGCGGGTCGTGACATATCTGAAACACAACAACAAGAGAGTGCGCAGAGTAAATTGAATACATTATATAGAAGAAACTTGAGCTTTATTGATAATGAACATCATATTACAGACTCGATACAAGGTGCCGCGCAGGCTACAAACTGACTACATTACAAAATGAACGTCGATGAGATAACCATTCCATACATCGTACCCCTTTATACAACCAAAGTATGCAGACACCTGGGATAGGGAAGAGTCGAGACATCTCAGCATGGACAGTTGCAGAGTCTTCAAAAGAGATTGAGTCAAGGCTTCGCACGCACGGACGAAACTTCAAAACACACGAGCGCTGCCCTCAGTCACGCGACACGCTCCTCCTGATTTATAGCACCTGTGGAGAGCGATGATCAGTACAATCAACGTGTACTAGCGAGTGGCTAATTATTTTCCATGCTCTCATTTGTTTCAAGAATTTAGATAAAACATGCAACTTATTTCAGTGATCTTTCTAGCCACCCTAGTAAGTTTCATGCAAGCAGTTTGATGAAACATAAATAAGGAAAATTTACGCTAGAACTTACCCACGGCAGAACGTGCCGTGCAACATAAAGCTTACCATGTTCTTTCCTGTCATATTGCATAACATAAGTTTAACTAGTGCATAATTGCGGAGGTCATTGGCATGAAAATCATTCTGGACATAGCTTGGTTTAGACGGTGAGCGTTCAACGCGAGTAGCGAGCCCCGTTGAAGGAGCACCGAATACCCGCGGTACAATCCAGCATATCTATCGTCTCGTGGCCCCAGAATACCGTCCGAAGAAACAATTGCCCTTGTATACAAGTTGTCCATGACCGTGCTACGTTGACAAGTGATTTAAGGCACGTTTTATGGTATCGTTGTGACAACTTTATAATCGATTCATTTCTTGTTTTGCAGATCATGAAATAATGCTCTCTCTTTTCTAGAACCTTATATTTTCTCTTTTTGAGCGTGAAACGTGTATTTTTTGAGTAAATCGTTCTAATTTGATACAGTTATCCCGAGTTCTTGTTTTTGAGATAGAGGGTCGAGGTGAATGAGGTCAGTCACTCACCTTGATTTCTGTTCGAGACGAGAGACTTGTTGGTCGTGCTAGACGTCGCCTACACGATTACCTAAAATCGCACAAGCAACTGATTAGAACACTGTATTATTCAAGGAGTTCGATATGTAAATGCGAGTTCGAAACGCAAGCCACGAAAACATTCACGAAAATCAAAGCCAAAACCAACGCAAGTGCGGCGTGAAAAACAGAGCAACGAGAGGTCTCTCCCGACTCAGCCGTAGAGTCTATCCTCGGGGCACAACCCGCTGAATATGGGACTTGATTCCGAAGAAGCCTTTCCATAACGAGAAAAGGATCTTAATTCAATCGTTCCCGTTCGACCGATTTGATCGATCCCGACCTATCGGTCCCGACCGAATCAATAGGGACAATGTTCCTTTCTCGCGCAACCCGTGGACGGAGAACGGGACACGATGTAGGGACGGGGTACTACAGTCAGGCCGAGGCCAACCAGCGCCAGAATGAGCTCCATCGACAGCAGACGGAGGCACGGCAGACTCAGTTTGAGAACCGATTCGAGGTCCAATTCAAGTTGCAGCAGAAGCAGCTTGACACTCTTCAACAGATAGTCCAGACAGTTGTGGTCAATAACAATAATTCTGCGACAACGCCTGCCGTGACCGAGCCTGCGGTCCGAGCGATTGAAATCGAACCAGAAGTGCCCGAGCATCTACCTGCAACACCAAGAAGTTCCAACTTCGAGGTATCAAAATTCATGAAGAATTGTCGCACTTCCTTCAACGGTACTGAAGATCCCTCTCTGGCAATCGACTGGTTGGAGAAGCTGGAAGACCGTTTTGAACTTCTGGGTGTCGATGAGTCAAAGAAAGCCGCATGTGCACAACTTCTACTCCGATTGAACGTGCACGATTGGTGGTCCGTGCAAAAGCGAGCAATTCGACGTGAAGACGAGACAGCGACGATTCCTTGGACTACATTCAGAAAGGCATTTGAAATCGAGTCATTTTGTAAAGCCCGCACAGCATGATTGTAATAGAGTCTTGTAAATGATGTCTATTATCAATAAAATGAAAAGTTTCTCTGCCTCAATGTATTGTTCAATTTCTCTGCGTACTCTCTTAGCTGTTGTGTTTCGGATAACTTTATGACTATGCCTTGTGTGATCGCAAACTAGGTTCGCACGGTATCACGTCCGAGGAACGACTATCGATTCTTCGAAATCGGGACGTGACAACTCTCGTCATACAAAATCAAGTCACACAACCCTCGTGTATGTCCATTTAGTTTTTAGAATTTTATATAATATTCAAATTTTACGTTTAGGTCTATATTTTAGACAATCAACCCAAGTTAACTGTTAGGATGAGACCCAAATCCTATTCTAGATAATATAAAACCTGAACACAAATTTTCAATATTATACAAGACCCTAAAACTAAACCACCCTAATATTTATACACACAAACCTACTTCCCTCGTCGTTACCAAAAAAAATTCCAGGAGCCTGCAAAGATGGATGCAAGGAGTTTGGAGGAGGAATTTGATCGAATGCAGTGTTACTATCAATGACAAAATCAATACATGATTAGTTTCACATTTCTCAAAAATTAAACGCTATGTACATCAATAAACGGTACAATGGGCAATTTATCAGTGAACTATATCCATGTTTTTCTTCTGTTCCAAATGTTCCTCTCACTTCAGCAGCACTCAGCGTACAAAATCTACTTCCCTCGTCAGCACCATTATTTCTCAGGAGCCAGGGAAGACGGGTGCAAGGAGTATCAATAAATCCTTTGACTCTAGTTCTTGATTTCTTGTAATGTTGCTGCCTCATTCAAAATATCTTCTTGTTTTCTCAATTATCCAGAGGCCATCCTGAAGATTGCAGTAACCCCATCATGAGATGCTCAACAAGGCAAATTAACCTTGAAGAAATTGGTACAGTGACTCGGCCGTCACGCACAAACAGATTGACAACAGACTGACAAATCTTCGGGTTCCATTGGCCTGAAGAAATCCTACCTCAGGCTTCAACTCCCCAAAACGCGTCTCAAGCACCCCATGTCATACTCTCCTCGTCTGTTCATCTGACATCAAAAGAGCAAGTTTCAATGACTTTTGTTGGCAAAGTCTAAACGGATTCTTCAACACGGTCACACCAGCTTTGTTCGGCTCTAACATAACGACAAAGGCGATGCTGTAGGTATCACCCTTCTCTGCAGCAAATTGCCATTCTCTCGATGTTATCGTAAACCATTTTTTCTTTGCAACAGTTGTGGCCTTAACCTCGATATATTCCCTGCTATCTTCATCCTCCCCTATGATCAAATCGTAGGGTAAACCTGTCTCAGTTTCTTCGTTAACCCATCTCACAGTGCCAGAACCAAGTTTCTCGAGAAAGTATCTATATGCTATCGACTCCCCAATCCTCCCAGTACGATGCCGGATAGCATCAACTGTTTGCCAACATGGTGTATCCCTCTCAGATGAGACTGCCATATAATCGTCCAACTGTTTCTCAGGTTCAGCACCAGAGGTTATCTGCCCATCAGCCGCAAAAAATGTGAGTTTACCTTTCTTAGCTGAGTCCTGCAATGCCACTGCGGCTGTTGCGGATGAGGCCTCTTCAATTATCCAAGCCTCATCAACATTAATTAAAACCGGTTGATCTATGCTAGCGATGGTATTATCACTAGATTTGCTGGCTTCTTTTGATAAGCAAGTGTATGGAGCATCCCCTGGCCTTGTTAGATGATAATTAGCTTGGGCATATTTTCTATCCGGGGCACTTTTCCAATCTGTAGGAGGCCAATTTGAACTGACGCCAGGTCTCTTTTGAGATGTCGCAGTGTTTTGTTCAATATTCGTGGAAGAAGCAACAGCTGGCTGTTGAGGTTCAGCCTCTAGTTCCGACGAAAATGAAAGGCACCAGACAGGATCTTCAACAGGTTGCTTAGGAACCTTTTGACTGTTGACAATGAAGAACTCTATCTGTTCGTAAGATGAGCCAGATTCTCCCATGGTTGTAATCATGTGGAGAAAGTTCGCAAATTGCAGCTCAGTGGACCCATTAAAGAAAAGCCGTGACAGCTCCAGGAAGATGGAGTGAGAATCTGCAGTACGCATTATATAGAAAGTATGTCCCTGCAGAAATACCTCAAACCTATCAGGGAAAAATAATGAAAAACAAGGACAAAGCCTCAGTTGCCTGTATGCAAGGGAGATGGTTAATTGAATAGTTTTTGGTGGCTGTACAAGTGCATTGACTGATTTATCAAAGGAATATTATGAAATTACATACTGGTTTGATTACATTTTACAAGTGGTTCAAGACTCCAATCTCAGGTCAAACGATATATAAATTATCCACTAATCTCACTCTCGATATGTCAATTGAAAATGACGACTCATCTGATTACGTGTCAATCAACAGAAGCACATTTTCTAAGTGACTTGCAAGTTCATCAAGTGGCATAACAAACAATGCTTCCAGAACAACACAAACAGTATTCATTATTAGTTTAAATGTAGTCACTTGACACTCACCAAGTCCTTGTGTTAAAAAATTATACTGCCAAAACATGATCAAGTTCTGTAACTATGCATGAATCATAGGATAACCGTCAAACTTAACAACATTTAAGAGCTAAGAACTGGAATCAAGTCATCAACAGAACATTAAAGTACATGAATGTTACCCTTCTACAGAGAGGTAACTACAAATGGAAACAGTCGGTCTGGGGAAAATAAAATACTTCAACCAGAGAAATCATTGATAGCTTTAACATGGAATAACCTTATCATACTGTACATCTGTAACTACAGAATGTGGGGATATAGTATGCTTACTATTGCATCTAAGCTATATGGATAGTGTACCACATAATAGACCTCAAGGTCTATATCTTGTATATTATCAACCACATGCATCCACATACAAGCTACTACGATATACGGATATAACCTCTATAACAAAGTTACAATATAACAAGCTTGTGTGTTTTCATGAACATGCGGGATGCACGTTGCATTGCACATTGGCATTTCATATTCTAGTTCTACGTACATTAGGGTATACAAATTAAAGCATCAAATTTAGCTAAACCTTCCTTTTGTAAACACCCGTATAAAAGTTTGCAGATAGTATCAAGTATCTTAAGAATATAAATCAAAGGACTGTGGTTCCAACCTGCAGAAGGCTACTGCATTCAAAACGTTTCTTGGATGTGCTTTCACAACCTTTTAGAGTGTATTTATAGAACAACTTGTCAACTACCACGATTTGCAGCTCAATCAGCTTCTGAAATCCGAACTGCTTAAAGTTCAGATATATGTCTGGGTACAGCTTATAAAGGTAACGCTGTGCAAAAGGAAGAATCCAGTTTATAAGAGAAGCTTTTTCTCTATTGTCTTCTGTGCCATAAAATATTGCATCGCGAGAAACAACCTAATAAGAAAATAAAGAGAGTGATGAAACTACAAGAAAACTAATATAAGACCTTCCTTGAAAGGACAAATATCAATCAAATAAAAATAATCATACCTCTGAAAGCGCAGGAACACCTATGTGGAGCATTAATGCAGCTATCTTTCCAGAGAGCATTTCCTGCTGCTCTTTACTAAGCTCACCGAAGTATAAAAAGCTTATACCATCAGAATGCTTAAATTGATGCTTCAACTCATCATCATCTGACCAACATACAAGACCAAAAGAAGGGTGGAGGGACACCCATTTATCCTGCAAGGTTGGAAGTACAGTATTCTCCAGTTTACAGAGATTCTCTTTCATGTCAAGAATTTCTTCCGGTTTGACTAGTCCAGATTTTACATCATCAGCCCACTTTATGAAAACCCGGAAAACCTGAAAAAGTGTGAAGACAGAATGAATGAAGGAATGAATGAATGTATAGTTGTATACAGTAGTCTCTAGACAAGTTCAAGAACATTATATGATGGGATTAACATTCTGTGATCTGCACTGAAGTTGTATATGGGATCATGACCCTAGCTATTCCATCATCACAAAGTACACACTACATGCAATTTGAAAATCATATAATTCAGGGCTGCTACAGACGGCTAAAAGTAAAACAAACTTGTCAAGCTATCAAATAGTTGCTCTTATAAAAAAAGGGCAAGGCATGTTACAAATTACATAAAAGCATGTAACATTTGGTCCACATACTGAAGAAAAAAATATTAATCGTGGATGCAACATCCAAATGATTTGCAAACATGAAAGGTTGGTAATGTCGCATGAGTTTTGAATTATCCCCTGGTAACAAATATAACTCAGTAGAAGCTATTTGACAAATTGCCTTTGCATGGGAGACCTTACCTCATGAGCTGCCTGAGAAGGCAGCGCAACAGAAGATAACTGTAACAGTATCTGAAGGTAACTACCAAATGCAGGGAGTTGCTGCACAGCACATATATTAACAAAAAAATCATGTAAGGTTGGGTAGTAAGCTGCCAGAAACTTGCAAGGAAGGGAACAAGCCTCCATTGTAGAAGCATCCAGACGGATCAACTCCTTCATCTTATCCACACAACCAGTTGGGTCGTGCCAATACAGATCTTTTGGAGATAAGAAGACGCCCGACAAATCATCCTTATGTTTAGAGGTTCCAAGAAAAGGAATAAACACAAAGGAGCTCGATGCAAACTCCTCAGGAATCTTTAGATTTGACGAGGTAAATCCATCCGAGAGAAAACTGTAGAACTTTGACATTTGAATGGTGCTGAAACAAAAACCACAAGAAATTCATCATGAGAAAAGCATGCTACCATGGCAAATTTCAGAAAGAAATAGACAAAAAGAATAAAAACCATGCACTCCAGATATGGCAAGATTGTGTGGGCAATGAAGTAAGCATCATCTATCACCTAACATAATGAGGATGAAAAAGAAGCATAAAGATTTTGTATAATAGCTTTGTAGAAACAAATGATGTCTTTCCAATAAAGTCTTCTAGTTATAAAAACAGAACTATTGTGGGAATGGATAATGAGTACGAAGGTATTAGTTACCACCCAAAAGAAGCAAATATGGCCTTAGGTAGAACTGGACAAAGAAAAAAAAGGATGTAAGGGCAAAAAGGACTTCAAAGGAGAATTAAATGATGTCCTAAAGACCCTAAAGAAAATAAGAAGGAATTGTAATTCACTTGGAAGATAAGACATGAAATAACTTAAAGAACAGAATACCTTGCCATAAATGGTGTTTCAGATGATCTCCAGGTTTGAAGAATTTCCAAAGCGTCATCTAATGAAACTTTAGTTTTGAAACCAATATCCTTTAGAAGCAGTTTGCTAGTCACCTGCAATGACAATTAGTAAATATAACTTATGCAACAGATACTTGTTAGCACTCATGTGAATCAACAATAAAAGACTGGAAGTTCAAAATTTTGGGACCTTTACTTGTGAGAAGCCGATGCATTTTATATACCGTTTTATGCGCTGTACGGTTATAATGTATACATTTTATTAGTTTGACAATCCTAGGTCGCCCATTACTGGAGGCTGTCATTGTTTTACATGATTTTATTCTTGAGTGCTTAGCTTGATATCATATCTATTTGGAAAATTATGGTCAGCTTATTAGTAGACTTGGGATAAGGTTTACACCTACTCAAATCAGTAGTACTAGGGAAGTGAGTTCATTAGAGCATGCCTACTTCCATTCTATTGCTAGGCGTTCTTTCTGTAGTTGGATTTACTATTCTTCTATTGTTTTACCCTACATGTGAATTTATTAGGGGGCAAGGTTTCAGGTCTGTCTTAGAGTATTATGGTTTGACTTGGCCTGAAGCTTGATTAGGTTTCACTTTGACATGTGCCTGCTCTTAAAGCCAACAAAGTATGGGTCTTACTGGCTTTTGCATCTTTATTTGGACCAATTCCGCCAAAAGAGGGTGTTGCATTGTATGACGGTAAGACTTGTTACTTGCATCCTGGAGCATGCATGTTTGAGTCATAGAAAAAACCTCTCTATATATATGGGGTAAGGCTGAGTACATCTTGATCCTCCCCAGACCCTACGTAAGTGGGATCCTCGTGGCACATGGTTGCCTCTCTTCTTCTTCTTCTTTTTCTTTTGGTTGCATCAGATACATGCACACACACCCACGCTCTTTCTATATTCCTTGTTACCATGGATTAATCCACCTTCCCTCCAATTGTTCCTCCAATTATAGCCTTCTCAACACCAGCACCTTTACTTTGAGCTTGATTTCAAGAATGATCTTGAAGCTTATGACCATTATTGCACTCATCTGTCATCTGCAAAGAACCTTAAAACATTCCTGGGAATTAACCTGGGTGATTGTCCTCGGATATTATTTTGGGATTGCTTCTTACTCATTGACAAATGTCTGAACAAGCAGTTAGTCACAAGCACCGCTACAAACGGGCCTATGACTCCAAAATTTTGTTGAAAATTTCATACATGAGCGTCTGCATCTATTAAGAAAGCTAATATTGATTACTTTTGCTAAACATAAGTTCAATGAGTTTTGCATAGATCAAAAACAAATTAAGAAAAAAATTATGTGTAGAGATTGACGGTGGATTAGTGAAGGGGTTGAATAAGAAGGGAGATTAAATGGATTGGAGACAAAGGGGGATAGGAAGAAAGGGCTGATAGGTTAAGAAGAGGGACTGTGAGGTAGGAAGAGAGACAGGTAAAGGATAAAAGGAGAAGGATTAGAGATTCTCGAACAATTATGTGCCAGGTTTTTCTTTGGTTTTTCCCTTCTTGAGAGACGATATCTGCTTCCAAGGTTCAGAAGCCACATGTAGCTTCTTCCAGTAATGGCTCAAGAGCTTAGACTTACCCTAAAAGTCAATTTTTATCTATGTTGCACAGATATGGACATGGCAACCATACGCATCTGACACGGCGACCTTCAAAAATTAGGACACTACATGCAGACCGACACACTCAACATATATATATATATATATAAATATATATATATATATATATATATATATATATATATATATATATTCAACAACAAAAAACTGCACATACTCACCTGTACAACTCACACCAATACAACTTACACGGCCATGTAATTTGGTGTTTATTCACATAAAGAATGGTTATATCCAATGGGGATAGGGTCTGGTCTGGTTTTATTCAATGTCTTTTTAATCCACTCAAGTTACAGGGTCGGGTCGATTCAAGTTACATGTTCTATTCAAAATAATTATAAGTCATTTAAGTTACAGGTCCAAGTCAGATCGGGTTGGATTTCTAATCCCCTGACCCAACCCATCAATAACTTAAATTTTTATAAAGGATCAGGTTTAGGATTTTTTTTCCCCCAAAATTCCAATTTCTCTTCATCCCTCTCTGCCTTCTCTCCCCCAATGAAGTGAAGACGGGGGCAAGTCAGTGACACGTGTGGGCCAAGGTACAATTTCTTTAGGACACATATAGTTCCCAATCCAACATGAATTCGGCCGTGTCCACGCGAATTTGTATCCGACACGGATTCGTCAGCCATTTGGCAGTGTCCATGTTTCCCACTTTTTATAAAGAATAACAAAACTAAGTTATTTCCAAAGGACTTCCTTCAAAAAATGCAATGTCCTTTTGATCACAATACAAAACACACCCTTAGGGTCTGCTTGGTAACAGCGTTTACATCAGCTTTGGAGTGTTTTTGAACCGACCGTTTATGATAACCCATGTTTGTCAATTTTTGTGAGGCACTGGTTTTGGTCGGCTCAAAAACCTCCCAAAACAGGTGTAATAAAATTTTGGGTGATTTTATAAACACCCAAAATCGGTGGGTTTGAGGGGTGTTATTATTTCATTACATTTATATCCTCACCAAAAATATATAATTATAACTACTAATACCCTAACCTATTTTTTCTTCTCATTTGTATTTTTATTTTTTAAAAATCTTTCTCCCCTACTTTCAACTAGGTTTTTCTATTATTTTATGTGTTTATATTATTTTGATCAAATATGGACTTCTACCTCCTAACAGAGGTGTGGACTGGGTGACAGTTGTCGCTCGGGACCGTTTATTTATATATGGATATATAGATAATTTTATTCGTGTAAAAAACTTTCAGAACCACTCGTTAATGAATTACCAACTATGGGTTAGACTGGTTTAAAAGCCGCTACTTAAAACCACCTAAAATCGGACCCCTCATAACCGGTACTCTAAAAACACCTCTACCCGCTACCCCCTACAATTGCCAAGAAAACTCTTAGACAAGTTATACTCGAGTTGTTGTCATCTCCAACCCCAACTTGTCTCCTCTGAATTCACCATTTTATTAAACTAAGCTGGTGACAATAGGGATCAAATACAAAGCAAACATGTATCGAAATTTCTGGGATCAGCTAAGTGAGTTGCATTGGTTCAGTTGTTGAATTGGGTAAGAACTGCATTGTTTTTATATTTAATCGTTCTCATATTATTTTGACCCAATGGCTCTTTAATTTGGATCCTACTATGCTGAATTGATAATAATTGCATTTGATTAACTAATTACAAAATCCATATCCTAGGTTGCTCGTCATTCAGGCCGGGGAGTTATTCTCTAACACTAAGCAAGTTTCAAAATTAGCTGAATAGTAAGTCAAATTAGAATTAGAACAATTTTTTTATCTGCATGAGCTAGAAGTTCAACACATCCGGACCCTAAATAGCACTAGGACAAATAGGTCAAAGTCGCAATACAAAGTTATATTGGAGTTGGGTGGGACTCCCAATAGATGTGGAGAATACTCCGAAGTGCGACGAGCGTCATCCGTGTGTCGGAAAAGTCCGAAGAGTGCGTTGAGCACCATATATCGGACCATATATGGTAAGAACATATATGATTGGATTTTCATATCTTTGACTTTGATCATATATATATATATATATATATATATATATATATATATATAGAAGGAGAGAGGGTGGCCAGTGAAATTATTTTCGTAATAGGGGTAATCCCTATAATACTCATGAAACATAGGTGGATCATTGTATTTATTTCTAAAATCTATTATGACTATTCCATGAAAGTTTAGGTCTATGTTCTAAAGATCAAGGATCAGATGTTGCCCACTTTCAAAAAATTTCAGACATCTGTTGAAAGGAAGATGGACAAGAAGTTGAAGTGTGTTCGGTCTAGCAATGACGGCGAATACATTAGTCCCTTTAATACGTATTGCAAAGAACAGGGGATACAACACCAGAAGACTCAACCAAAGACAACTCAATTTAATGGTGCAGCGGAACGTATGAACATGACATTAATGGAGAGGGTACGGTATTTGCTGTTAGAAGCAAATTTGCTAGACAGTTATTGGGTGTGAAGTTCTCAATACTACTGCTTATACTATTAATTTATCTTCTAGTACTACTTTGCAAGATGATGTGCTTGAAAAAGTATGGTACGACAAGGAGCCGTTATACAATAATTTTCGAGTGTTTAGTTGTAAGACCTTCGTGCATGTACCAAAGATCGAGAGATCCAAACTTGAGCCAAAGCAGTGTTGTAAAAAGCGGCCTGGGCAGCCGACTAGTCGGCAGTCGGCATCCTCCGACTCATTTACGGTGCTAGGCGGCGGAGAAATCGGGGAGTGCAGTGATCGGGCCTAGTCGGCCGACTAGGCGGCCAGCCGGGCCTAGTCGGCCGACTAAGCCACGATTAAAAAAAACCGCCGACGGAAAGAAAAACCCAAAAAGTTTCAGTGGAGAAGAAGGAAGAACGGAGAAGGAAAAACGGACTGACCGCCGACCGCCCGTGCCGCCTCGCCGCAAACCGCCTCGCCGACGGCAGCTTCCGCAGGTAATATTTTTCACTTTCTGCAATTTTTCTACGTTTTTTTTGTGACTGATTGCTGCCTTTCGGTGACCCGACTTGGTACTTTTGCTTTTTCTTTTTTGCATTTTTCTGCTTTTTCTTTTCTTGGCTCCTGCGCAGCTTTTGCTTTTTTTTGGCATTTTTCTGCCTTTGCTGCTTTTTTATTGGCTGACTGGGCACTGCTTTTGATGCACTACACTGCATCAATGTTTCTTTGGGATGGACTGGTTTTTTGGCTGCATTCCAATATAACATATGCTGATTGAGCATTCCAATGTCATATTAATATCAAATAACAAAACACCAATTATATATATATATATATATATATATATAATTGTATTTTTTTTATGACATATGACATATATTATATTTTTTTATTGCATAATATTTATATTTAATTAAAAATTCCAAACTGACTAATCCGACTAGTCTCCGATTAATCCATAATCCCCGCGAACCGACTAGTGGCCGACTAACGATTTTTACAACCTTGAGCTAAAGACAAGACAATGCGTCTTTGTCGGCTATGTTCAGGATGAGTTTGGATCTACGATCCAGTGGAAGGAAAGCTCTATAGAAGCATAGACGTGTTCGTCGAGGATCAGACCATGACCAACACTTAGGATTCCAAGATGCCTTCTGAGGCTAAGGAATTGCCTGAGTTCGAGTCATTTCACTTCGACTCGTTTTCAGAGGATACTGCAGAAGATCGAGTTACGAGGAAGCCAGTACATGGAGATGCTCCCAACCTTGATCATCAGTCTGTTGATGGTGGTCAGGATAACCCTCAGGAGGATGAGCATGACGAGGAGGCAGTTCCTAAAGGGAATGAGACTGTCGATACACGGTCAGCACAATAGGTTCCTTTAAGGTGGACCACGAGAGATCGTCGACCATACTGATTGGCAGGGAGAGCCCGAAGGTTTCGCAGTAGTTATGGAAGACGAACATAGGCATGAGTGGATGCAGGCCATGCAGAAGGAGAGTTCCTTACAAGCAACTCCACTTATGAGCTGATGTGGTTGCTAAAGGACAAGAAGGCTTTGAAAAATCGATGTGCGTTTAGAGTGAGACAAACAGATAATGCTACTCACCCTTGATACAAAACGAGGATGGTAGCTAAAAGCTACGGCCAGCGGAAGGGCATGAATTTTGATGAGATTTTTTCGTCAGTCATCAAATTGTCATCTATCCAGGTGATGCTAGCATTAGCAACCAGTCTCAACTTGGAGATTGAGCAGATGGATATGAAAACGACATTCCTCCACAGTAATTTAGATGAGTAATTATTGTTGGTAAATTTGGTATTAGAATAAGTATATTGGAATATCCTATTAGTATATTTGGTATGTCAGAATATACCACATGATATTCCACAGAGGGTTTAATGTAATGTTGGTATATTTGGTATTAGAATAAGTATATTGGAATATCATGTTGGTATATTTGGTATGACAGAATATGTCACAGGATATTCCACAGAGGGTTTAATGTAATGAGGATTGTAAGGCTATATATAGCAAAGAGGCTATCAATAAAAAATGATCACAAATATATAATATGGTATCAGAGCCACAAAAATCCTAGCCGCCGCTACCTTTCCCAAACCCTAACCCTAGTTGTCACCGCTATCACCATCCACACCACCACAGCCACCGCTGCCACCAGCCGCTGCACAGTCGTACGCCGACCACTGCTCCGCGGGCACCTCCGCCGTACGCACACAGCTGTTGCCGCTGCTGCTGCTTGCAACGACCTTTGCCCGGAGACACCCGTCCGACGACGCCCACTCGCATGTCAGTCGGCCCACTGGCCCCACCACTACGAAGCCGCGGTTTCCGAAGTCTTCCACGGGGTCGTTTGGGACGTTAAAGGCCTAGATCCGATAGGAGAGAGACATGATCGAATCTAGAAGAGGACGAAGAGCGTGAATCGTGGAACATGTATGAGATAATCGGAGAAAAGGAGGATCGATGGAGGAGATCATCAAGAAGCTGGACCATGCGGAGGTTGCAACGTTGATGAAGCTGATAAAACTGTCGATTAGTGAGAGCGCGACACGAACATCGACGAAATTGGAGATTCTCTCTATCGATCTGAAGCATGATGGACCAGCTACCTACCTGAGTTGGTCACGGCGAGTGAGGAGAACCCTTGCAGGAAAGAACCTGGAGGATTTCCTGTCAGGAGAGAAGATAGAGTCGGACGAGAGCTCGGTAGGACGCGACGAGTGGAAGTCCACTAATATGGTGATCTACATTTGGCTTCTCAATTCTTTGGTCCAGTCGATCGCTGCCACAGTGGATGGCATCGAGATGGTGAAGGACGTGTGGGAGAAATTGAGAAGGACCTATGATGATGTAGGGAACAACTTGCGGGTTTTCCAGATCAAGGGGGAGATCGACGACACCGTACATGGAGAGAAGACGGTGCAGGAGTATGTCACGAAGTTGGAGCGTCTGTGGTTGGATTACGATCACTCCTCAGATCGGCCGAGATGCGGGAACCCAAAGTGTAAGGAGAGACAAATATGTCTGCAGGAGAGGACGATGAAGTTCCTTAAAGGGCTGGCTGCAATGTTTGCTCAGAGGATAGCACAACTTCTAGCCCAACTGAAGATTCTCACCCTTGAGGAGGCTATCTCGACCATGATCCAGAAAGAGACTCGCATCAAGCTGCAGGCGAGGACATGTGGTCCTCCTGAAGTAAAGTTAGCACTGGCGGCTACCAGTTTGAGCGACACAGGACCTAAGGGAGAACACTGGCAGCACAACCGGCAGTGCTACAACTGCGGGAAGATGGGACATCATCGGTATGCTTGTACCAAACCACCTAAGGAGGGAGATCTAGGTGGTGAACGTGGGTAGTTTGCTGGACGCGAACATTTTAGAGGACGTGGTCGTGGTCGTGGGAGTCGACAGGGTGGTCGAGGAGGTTATCGGGCGAACCTGCTGGTAGCAAAAGGGGATGAGAGAGCTGGTAGTACCTTTACTGAGGAGAATCAGGCACTGATAGGCATGCTGGAGGCACTCAAAAGGAAGCAGAGAACGTCAAATGATGGAGATATGAGGAGTGGAACCGAGAAGGCGTCCACCTCATTCTTCGCTGGAGGCAACACCGCCATGTATTGTAACACCCATATCTCAGAATACGTATTTTGTCAAGCTTACATGTATTTCAGACCTGTATTTATTTTCTCGGATTTTGGCATGTACTTGTAATTGACTTGATTTGCAGATTTTGGTTCTCGTAATTGGGTTTTACCTGACTTGGTTTTATGTTGTGGAGAAGGTTGGTTTGGTTTGGTTTGGTTTATTTTGCATCGGAGCACCTTAGCTAACCTCCACCCTACACTCAACTTATCCTCCACCATTAAAACTCCACCTACTTTTCTCTCTCCTCTTTATTCTCTCATTTATTTCTCCATCTTCTTCTTCCTCCTTCCTCCACCAACCAATAGGCAAGTACACCTTGCCAACAAATACGCACCCAATTTTATTTGTCCATTTGATAGATTAGGACATGTAGATCAACATTAGAACTTGGAATTTTGTGATTTGGAGTCTCCATTGTTCTAGACAAAGTTTTGATTATTTTCGGAAATTCTTGGTTTTGATCTATTAAACTTTGATTTTTGCTTGTTTTGATGCTTCCATGTGGAAGAGAATTCAATTTTACTCAAGTTCGAACTTTGAAAATCTAGATTTGGCTTTGATTTGACAAAGATATGAAGATTTGAAGTTTTGGTGTTCTTGAGGAGTTCATCTCAGCCTCGGTGAAGGCTCTCGGCCAGTGCTCTTTAGCACTTGACCGTTTGCGCACCCCGACCTGTGCTCTTTAGCACGTGGCCGATTGCGCATAGGCTCAGCCAGTGCTTTGCGCTGCGCTGGATTGCGCTGGCGCAAGCCAGCCATGCGCAAGGTAACCCCTGCGCACTCGACCATTGCGCAAACCACCCCTGCGCAATTCACTCCTGCGCAATCCACCCCTGCGCAGTCTGCTCGTGCGCAATCTAACCCTGCGCGCTTGGACCCTGCGCACTTCACTCTTGCGCAGTTCAACCCTGCGCCAACCACCCTGCGCAGTTGACACCCTGCGCAATCCAACCCCCTGACCCCTTGCGCAATCTATTGGCTCTTGGAGATTTGGTTTTAATTCTTTAAGCTTGGCTCTTCTATAGCCCTGTATATTGATATTTTATTAGATATTTTACGCCCATTTTATATCCTTACGCCTTTTGTCATGAACTTGATTTTGCTTAATATGTTTGGAATGACTATTGTACATGGCATGGTATGACAAGGAACTAAGCATAACACGACAGTGACCCGTAGTGGTGCACTCCTGACATGACCAACCTGACATGATAATGGCCCGTCGTGGCGCACTCCTGACAAGTACCCTGACATGATTTATCTTGATAACTTGATAGTGGCCCGTGGCGGCGCACTCCTGACTTGACTTGACTTGTAACTTGTAACTTGACTTGATGCTGTTGCGACAGCTAACTTGACTCGTATGATCAACTTGACACCGTGGGTGTTCCTGCTTGCTTGCTTGTGCAATCCACTTGTCTTGTCTTGCATCATGTCTAGGACGTGACTCCCTGATTTTCCACGGTCAGGGATTCATACTGAATATGGATTAGGCTAATGACTAGATCAAACTATAGTTCATGGAGAATTTCCAGTCACAGGCAATCTCGTTATCTGGACGCTCTTAATTGGACTTGTAGCTTGCCGACGAGTAGAGCACATTTCCAGCGCACTGTCATGTGTTGCACCCTCTAAGTCACCTAAGGGTATATCGTCTCCGGGACGATGTACCCAACCATACTCTCAACCCGCGGAAGGATAACTGGATGGTCTGCAGGGCTTGGGACTGGGAAATTCTCATTGCATCTTGTTAGTAATTAGGCTTGTGACAACCCTAGTTAGCTAAAGTAGTAAGCCGTAGTAATTGCTTGGCCGCTTGTGAATGAATGATGTCTAGCTCTGTCTAAGTCTTGTCTAGTCCCTGTACCTGGTACTCCTGAACATGATTGTTTTACTTGCTTTAACAATAATTAGGTAGAGACAATGAGCTATTCAGGCGAAGGGTTACAACCCCGGTCCTTGTTTGGTTTACGGGTTGTAACCTGGCTCCCAGAATGGTTCCACGTCCCTAGTCGTTTATTGTCCTGACGTGCTCTTTATTACTTGTACATTCTTCTATTTCTTTTCTTATGTTCTGAGATGCTGGCTTTGGTTCTTATTTTGTGGCCTCCTTTGTGGCACTTGCTCTTTCTGGGGTTTGACCCAACTGGTTTTGTGTGGCCAGATTTCGGAACAGCTCCCGAGGATCTACCAAGCTTCCAGCCCAATGGTGAACACTAGACGGAACCCGGGCTACGAGTGGGTTTTCCCTTTTTGATTCACCCACTTATATGTAAATTTATTCTTTTGAGGCGTTTGCCAACGAGCACCTGTTAGCTCGATGCACATTTACTTACTGTCTGCCTACGGGCTGTAAACATGATTAACAAATCCTAGGGTTGATCATGTATGACTGAACTCTTGCTAGTCCTATCATTTTGTACGACTAGCTTCATGATCATCCAATATGTAATATTTGGGACACCTTATATATATATATTTGATGCTCTAATATCTTGTAACTCTGTTAATTGCTTGAGATTGAGACAATAGGCTTGACCTTAAGAGACTGCTGGCTTGTAGTAAACCCTCATATCTAGACAGCCGTGACCGTATAGTTGAGATGTATTCTATTTCAATATACGTAGCTGGCTATGTCTGCCCCCGCTCTCCAGTATTCTGGTTCTGGGACGTGACATGTATGCCCATCCATCAAAAGGTACTAACGACTCACTCGCCCTTGCATCTATATCTTCCCTTAAATTGTCACACTGGATTATCGACTCGGAGGCCTCTCGGCATATGACGGGGAATGCTAATGAGTTCTCCTCCTACACTCACCTAGCATCGGCAGACAGTATTCAAACAGCTGATGGTACTTTCCAGTCAGTGGTCGATAAGGGTATTGTAAATTGTACAGGTTCAGTAAAATTATCAAATGTTTTGCATGCTCCATCTTTTCCAGTCAGCCTTTTGTCCATCAGTTCTATAATCCTCCAACTAAAATGCATTGTCTATTTTGATATTCCTAAGGTGATCTTCCAGGAGAAAGAGACGAAACAAAGACTTGGGACTGGCACTTGGCATGAGGGACTGTAGTACCTGGATCGAGAAGGGCTGGATTCATCATTGGTGTCTATGGCAGAGAAGGCAGGAATGGGAGGACTGAAGATAAGTGTCGAGGATACATTAATACTCCACCACAAGATGTTGGGACACCCCTCTTTTGCTACTTTAAGTAAATTGTATTCAACTATTTATGAGAAAACAAATAAGAAGAAACTAGTATGTTATGCATGTGATTTAGGCAAACTTACTAGGAGCTCATATGTTAGTACGGGTCATAGGAGCTGTCATAACCTCAAATTTATAATACATTAAATTATTTTATTTAAATTGTTCGTAATACAATATCCAGTATTGGACATCTTCGTATTTACGGGATTTGTTTTATTATATATGTATATATATTAGGTAGACACATTTTATTTTATATGTGTGTTAAATAAATGATTTAAAATTCTAATTTTGTATATCAACCCTTAAGAAAATCGTACAATTTCATAACTTAAATTTTTGCATTTAGGTCCCTAAAAGAAATTTGGCAATATTATAAATTACCATGACACCTAGCTTGCTAGGTGTCATTTGATTGAAGGGGGAAAGGGATTAGTGGCAACTTGCATGCTAATGGGGATAGTAAGGTCATTTCATAATTAAAAGTAATCACGATGTCTTTTGAAAAAAAAAATACTTTCTTATAAGGGGGAGAGAGGGCTCACAGCCTACTTCCTCACCCCCTCTCTCCAGCAGACCCACTCTCACTCTCTCTCTTGGCTCACTCTCACTCTCTCTCGGCTCACTCTCTCTCTCTCTCTCTCTCTCTCTCTCTCTCTCGGTCTCTCCCTCTCACTCCTCTCACTCGCACACGCGCCCGTCGGCCCCCGCCGGCCGTCCGACCGACCGCCCCTTTCCCGCGGGTCATCTACACCACCACCATCATCATCATCCTCATATATCTTCATTATCACCACCATCACCTTCATCTTCCTTCTCTCTCTTTCTCTCATTAAAAAAAAAAGAAAAAGAATATGAAGAGGAAGTTTGAAGAAGAAGAAGGATTGAAAGAGAAAAAGATTGAGCAAAGAAAAGGTGAAATTGGAGAAGAAGGCCCAAGCCCTAACCCCCAATTCCAAACCCAAATCTATTTTTCCCAAGACAAGCCCTCTCCTTGTTATCTTATTTTTATTTTATTTTTTACTCTTCAAATTTTGCGTATAACATGTTCGTTATAAAGCTTTTCCAATTTTATGTTATGTTATAAATTATGTTTTGAGTTTAGTAAAATTGGTGGTATGTTCAAATAGATAGTAACTCTTGTTTGTCTAAGGTATCAATGAAAAACCCATTGCAAACTTAAATTTAGATTTATTTTGGTACGTTAGTTATTTTAAATTTGATAGAATTGGTATTGTTGTATGTTGCATTGTCTTCTCATTACTACCAAGATTAAATTTCATACTTAGAAATATGTTTTCATTTACTATTCTAGAGGAAATATATGCTACTACTTTAACATGTTAAAAATCTAGTTAGAAGTGGAGTGCTAGTTATTCTCCAATGTATTTTTGAACAATATACATGCTATCCAGATTTATTTTTGGAAGTTAAGTTATGTTTTATGGGTGAAAATGAGGTTTATTTATTGAAGATTAGTACCACAAGTACCCGAGGTAGGTCCAAATTAATTTTGAACGTATTTCGAGGCCGTATCGGACCTCAAAAAGCTAGATAATCCACTTTTAACTACTATGACAACGCTTATGCGAGTTGTACATGTTCCGGAGGTTATCATAAAGTGATACAAGCATATTGAAAACTTTTGGTAACTATAAATGTGAAGTGTAGGCTGAATCTTAGTCTAAACTCTTAGCCTCCGGATACTACGATATATATATATATATATATATATATATATATATATATATATATGAAAAAAAAAAAATATATATATATATATATATATATATATATATATATATATGAAGCTTGAGTAATGGGATGACGGTGGAGACTCATTTATTTTCCGGTATTTATAACTCTGAGCAATACCAAAATTCGATATCTTGAGTGTAAAGTATGTGTGTTGTGCCTAAAGAATGAACTTTAACCCATTAGGTTTAAAGTAAGTTTTATTTTCATTTTTTTTCCAGATATTAACTTAGCAAGTTCCTCCCCTTAATCTCCAATTTATTTTGTTCATACCTATACGTGGTTGTTGAAAGGTTCCTTCGTAATCTTTTTATTCATATCTTTTATGCTTAAATGATTCTTTATTTTGAAAAACTTTGAAATATATAAATATATATATATATATATATATATATATATATATATAAACATATTTACTAATCCATGACATTGGTACGGAAGTAGGACACGACTTGGACACTTATATGTTATATATGATTGATAAATATCGTATTTGTGAATATGTTGATTTTTAATCTTATTATGTAATGTATATAAATCTGGACATAAAGATAATTAGGCTGAAATTAGTACCGTTGGTCTAATTTGGGGGCCTTTTAGAAAATTATGCTCTACAGAGGTGTTGGTAAACTTAGTTTTGATTTTGGATATGAAATTACCGCATGAAATCATGTTTAGAACCTTGGAGTTGAAATGTTTACAATTAGCAACGGAATAATATATATATATATATATATATATGTATATTATGTATGAGACTCTTCGTAAATAAAATGCTATGGAATTTTAGGATTGTATTACGGATCAAATTTAGGCAAACCAAGTTCCAATTGCATTTGGAAGTTTAGAAAACCTAGTCCTATACGCAAATCTAGTATATGGATGAGTTAGAATTCTTTTCTACATTGGATAAATGAAAATTTGAGTTTTATTTGATAATGTTTTCTCTGTGTAAATTTTGTCCAAAGATTTTTAAATGTTAATATATGGAAAATTCACTTTCCTTTGGTTACATTAGTATACTTTTGGGACACCGAATACATATAAGCCAATTATATCAACTTTTAGGACACTATAGGCTTAATTGAATTTTTGGACAACCTCGTTATGATACAATCTTTTTGTTTTCATATTTGACCAATTTGGAAATGCTAGGATTGAATTTTGCCTTGAATGCATCTGTTTGCTATATATATATATATATATATATATATATATATATATATATATATATATATACATTGCGTGGTTACCGATGTTGAGGGTTGCTCCACATAAGGGGTCGGCGTACCCGGGATATACATTGCGTGGTACCGGTGTTGAGGGTTGCTCCACTGAAGGGGTCGGCGAACCCAGGGTTTTATTATTTCATATTATGCTTCTTATGAATTTTTCCGGATCAGTAAATACAAAGGAGACTGCTGAAATTTTCAATAATTTCGGGAGTTAGCCAAGTTAGAGAATTCCTGGATTAGGAAAACCTAATTGAATAATCTAAGTTTATATCCAGCTTCCTAGTCACAAGATATTACCATATGGCGTGTTGTTCCGACACACGAGATGGTAATGAGTTGGATAATCTCTTGCCAACAAGATATTACCGTATGGCGTATTGTCTTTGACATACGAGATGGTAATCAAGTTGGAACCGGATATTAGACCTAGGAGTCGATAGACTATTGTATGTGTTTGTAGTTGCATCATGGGGTGGAAGAGAACAACTGGATCACATCTATCGAAATCCCTGCAATATAATAACAACAGAAAAAGATGATCAGTAGTCTCGCATCTATAAGGCCTTGCGATGTCGGGGATGTGGGGGGTCGGATCTAAGCTCACCAACAGAGAACAGTCCAGTAAATTCCGAGAATAAAACCGAAATTTAAAAAGTTAATGCATACAAGTTTCCCACAAGATGTGGGAGGTCGGATCTAAGGCACCGTACCCAATCCAGACACCACCTGGTCCCGGGTAAATGGGATTATTGTTGGAAAAATAGAGAATGATCGTGATCCAAATGTGTTCTCTAAACTGCATCATCATATAGAAAACTTGACTATGATTGTGGTAGTGAATTTAGGTTGTTATGATTGTGACGGTAGTCGTTAGTTATGAATTATTAGAATTTAGTCGTAAGACGAACACTGAGGAAATTCACTAGAACAAGATCTAGTCAGAGTCATATTTTAAGTTAACGTTATAATCCCTCTGAATTAATTCTTAATTTTTTTATTTTGGAATTCCGAGAATCCGATCATCTCAGAGATTCTCAATTTATTTATTTTATTTTCTCGTCCTTGACTGAGGGCTTGCATGTCGTTTGACGACCTAGTATTGTTCACTAGATTTGTAGACATACTTCCAAGGAGTTGCTATTGTACATTGGAGAGAAGTTGGAGAACAAGAACGAGATGGGACGATTGAAGGCAATTATATTGAAATCGGATCTTCTCATCATCAATTCAGGTATATAAATATATAATTATATTGGGTAATAGTTGTATTGGGTAGAATAGTCCATCTCAATTTATAATTTCAGAAATGTCCTCTTGAATAATATTAATTTATTTTGCAAGTTATGACCTGAAATAAACATATCCTAGAACCTTACGGGCGACGATCGCGAACATGGGTACTGGAGTATTCGTATGTCGCGTAGCCTGGGAATGCTGTTACGTACTCGGCTCTCGTATTCTTGGAGCGGGGCGTGACAGGAGCTCGTCTGCTTTTGATGTAATACATTCTGATATTTGTGGGCCATGCGTCATTACTACTATGAATGGTTACAAGTATTTTGTTTCCTTCATTGAATGTTCTTCTCGTTTCACTTGGCTGTATTTGATGAAGAATAAGAGTGATGTATCTACATGTTTTCAGGACTTTCATAAACATGTCCAGACTCAGTACATGGCAGTGGTGAAGGTACCGAGGTCTGACAATGTGACTGAGTATACCAACAGAGCACTTGCGAAATACTTGTCAGCCCAAAGGATACAGCATTAGACCACCTGTGCATACACACCAGCACAAAATGGAGTAGCAGAAAAGAAGAACAGACACCTTCTAGAGGTGGCAAGAAGCATGATGATCGATATAAATGTCCCACAGAATCTGTGGGGGCATGCAGTATTGACAGCAACTCAACTAATTAATAGGATGCTTTCGAAGGTACTGGGATGGAAGTCTCCTTGTGAAATATTGCAAGAAAATAATAGTAGGATACTCCCACTGAAGGTGTTTGGCTGCATGTATTTTGTGAAGGACAACATACCGTCAGTTGGAAAACTTGGTCCTAGAGCAGTCAAGTGCATCTTCGTGGGCTACTCGACGACTCAGAAGGAGAATGTGTGCTGGAGACCAGCAGAGAAGAAGTTTGTGAGCATAGATGTTCACTTCAGGGAGCATGAGCCATACTATCGTCAGGAGGGAACCTCAAACAACTCACATGATACTGCGAGTATGAGGTGAGAGATGGAGATTGGTGAAAGCCCAGTGACTGATTTAGGAGTATGGCATGGAGGCGCGATTGAGGAAGAACAGGAAGGTGAAGAGGAACAGGGGGAGGAGATGAGAGGTGTTAGGCCCACGGTTCAGGGTGAGATACTTACCTACAGCAGGAGAGAAAAGCAAACTGCAGGACCAGTACCTACAGTACCAGTGCCAAGTCCCTTGCCTGCGTCCGTCTCGACTCCTGAGACACCTACACCACCACCAGATTCTCCTTCAGGTGATATCTCTTCCTACTCCTCCCACAGCTACTCCTCTCATACCAATATCAGTACGGAGGACCACTCGCAGCAATGCGAAAAATTCTCTTGATAGATATGGTTGAAACCTTGCTCAGTTTGTTTCATATGATCATATCTCCTTTTCTCATAGAGCATTCATTGCGTCTTTGGATAGTATTACTGTACCTAACAATTGGCAGGTTGCCAAGAACGATCCAAAGTGAAAAGCGACGATGCACGAGTTGGGGGCTCTTGGGAAGAACCACACTTGGGAGTTGGTAAAGCTGCCACAAGGGAAGAGAGCAATCGGATGCAAGTAGATCTTTACTGTAAAGCAGAACCCAGATGGGCAGGTTGAGCGCTACAAAACGCGACTGGTGGCAAAAGGATACAGTCAGACGTACGACATTGACTATGACGAGACCTTTGCACCAGTGGCAAAGATGAACACTGTCAGGACCCTGATTTCTCTGGCAACGAATGGTGGATGGAAGCTACACCAACTGGATGTGAAGAATGTGTTTTTTCATAGAGATATAATGGAGGAGGTGTACATGGATATACCACCAGAATTCGACACCAATCGAACAATGGACAAGGTCTGCAGGTTAAAGAAGTCCCTCTATGGACTAAAACAGTTTCCTCGAGCGTAGTTTGACAGGTTTAGGAGGACGATGATAGGAATGGGATATCGACAGATCAATGCTGATCATACTGTATTTTTTCGTCGGAGTGGAGGCCATATCACCATGCTTGCGGTGTATGTGAACGATATGATTATCACAGGAGATGATGAGCAGGAGATTACTCGACTCAATGGGAAGCTTGACAAGGAGTTCGAGGTGAAGGACCTTGGCCTTCTTCGGTACTTCCTTGGGATTGAGATTGCTCGAAGAGCAGAGGAGATTGTTCTTTCTCAAAGGAAGTATGCACTGGACCTTCTCATAGAGACAAGGATGTTGGGATGCAAACCTGCAGCGGCGCCAATCGATCAGAGGTTCAAGCTGAGCGTTGAGACTGGAGAACCAGTTGACCGGGACAGATACCAGAGACTGGTGGACAAGTTGATCTATTTGAGCCACACACGTCCTGATATCTGCTTTGCAGTGAGTGTGGTGAGCCGCTACATGCATGACCCACGGAAGGGTCATATGGACACAGTGTACCAGATTCTGAGATACTTGAAGGGTGCCCCCGAGAAGGGACTGATATTCAGGAAGAATAATCACGTGGACATCGAGGGCTACTGTGATTCTGACTGGACTAGCTGTGCTGATGACATGAGATCTACCTCGGGATACTGCATATTTGTAGGAGGCAACTTGGTCTCTTGAAGGATTAAGAAGCAGTCAGTGGTAGCCATATCGACAGCTGAAGCGGAGTACAGAGCTATGGTCTTGGGAGTTGCAGAGCTGCTATGGTTGAAGAATATACTGGTGGAGCTGAAGCTAGATCAAGGAGTCAAGATGAAGATGTGGTGTGACAACCAGTCAGCTATTAGTATCGCTAACAATCCAGTACATCATGACAGGACCAAACACATCGAGATCGATAGGTTCTTCATCAAGGAGAAGTTGGATAGTGGACTACTGGAGCTAGGCCACGTTCCAACCAAGGATCAGGTAACAGATGGACTGACCAAGGGACTTAGCTCTGTGAGCATGATTAGAGGATGTGACAAGATGGACTTAGTGAATATCTTTCGCCCACTTTGAGGGGGAGTGTTGGTATATTTGGTATTAGAATAAGTATTATCCTGTTGGTATATTTGGTATATCAGAATATACCACATGATATTCTACAGAGGGTTTAATGTAATGTTGGTATATTTGGTATTAGAATAAGTATATTGGAATATCATGTCGGTATATTTTGTATGACAGAATATGCCACAGGATATTCCACAGAGGGTTTAATGTAATGAGGAGAAGTGTAAGGCTATATATAGCCAAGAGACTATCAATAAAAAATCATCACAAATATTCAACAATTATTTATAGAGCAGCCAGAGGGATTCTGCGAGAATGGCAAGTCACACTTGGTCTGCGGGTTTAGGAAGAGTTTGTATTGTCTGAAGCATGCTCTGAGATAGTGGTACAAGAAGTTCGAGTCGTTTATGGGAAAGCATGGTTATGTGCGAACGACGTCGGATCAATGTGTGTTTGGTACTTTGTCGAGGATGATTTCATCATATTACTACTCTATGTGGATGATATGCTATTATTGGGTCGGAATGCCATCAGGATATCGAAGTTGAAATACCAATTGGGTGCGACATTCTCTATAAAAAATTTGGACGCGACAATGCTATCTTAGGATGAAGATCAGCCAAGAGAGAGAGAGAGAAAGAAAGAGTCTAATTTGCTTCATTTGTCATAAAAGAAGTACATTCATGGGATACTTCAGCGTTTGGGATGGACGGGTCAAAGAAAGTGAGTGAGCAGTGTCCATCTACCGAGGATGGAAAGAAAGATATGGAGCGGTTTACATATGCTTCAGCAGTGGAGAGTCTCATGTATGCCATGGTATATACGAGGCCACATATTGCTCACATAGTTAGTGCAGTTAGCAGGTATCTTTTCAAGCTTGGAAGGGTAAATATGAGTGTGGTCAAGTGGATTCTATGATACCTTCAACGCTAATTGGAGGCTTTCATTATTGACGCTGATATGGCTGAAGATGTAGACACGAAACGATCGAATTCGAACTATGTGATGATGTTTGTTGGTGGAGCAATATCGTACCGGTCGCGGAAGTGTGTTGCCTTATCTATGACAGCGGCAGAGTACATCGCGACGACGGAGGCTTGCAAGAAGTTGTTATGGATGAAGAAACTGTTACAGGAAATGGGACTAAAGCAATAGTAGTACATTTTGCTTTGCAAGCTAGAGTGCATTTCACCTTGGAAAGAACCTAACGTAAGTCCAAACATATAGAGACTCGGTACCATTGGTGACAAGATGTGCTTGAGAAGAAGGATGTGGCGCTTGAGAAGGTCCACACAAATGACAATGGAGCGGATATGCTCACCAAGGTTCTACCAAGGGGAAGTTTGAGTACTGCAGACGGATAGTCGGAATGACAAGCTCCACCAACTAATTAGGAAGGAGAAGATTTATTGGAGTTGGGGTTCCCAATCTATATGGAGGATACTCCAGAGTACGACGAGCGTCATCCGTGTGTTGTAGAAGCTCTAGGAGTTCGTCGAGCATCATATATTGGACCATATATGGTAAGCATGTATATGATTGGATTTCCATATCTTTGACTTTGATATATATATATATATATATATATATATATATATATATATATATATAAGGAGGGATCTGCATCCCCTCACTTTTACATCCCCCATGCATCCCCATGTTAACACCCGTTGGATCTTTATTTAAGTCATCTAATCTTAACCGTTGAAAAATAAACGGTTAAGATTAGATGACTTGAGTAAGATCCAATGGATGTAAAAGAGAGGATGCATGGGGGATGCAAAAGTGAGGGGATTATATATATATATATATATATATATATATATATATCAGTGTTCTAAATGGCGGCCGCGCTTTTCGGTAGGCGGTGGAGTAGGCGGCCAACGGAGGTTGACGACATAGGCGGAGGTGAGGCGGCATAGGCGACCGCCTAGGCGGAGCAATACCTAACAAGATATTTTGGTCAAAAATGTTTTGTAAGCATTATGGGCATATGGTTCATTTTTACAAAACTAAAACTTTATACATCTTCGTACTACAAATTAGTTATGCATGGAACGCCCTTAAAATATGCATATCATGCAAAAATAGTAGTAAAATAGCAAAAAATGTTCAAAATGTATTGACCGCCGAGGCGGTAGGTGGACTCTCTCCGGCATGCACCCGCCTACCGCCGTTTAGAACTTTGATATATATATATATATATATATATATATATATATATATATATATATATATATAATCACTGTTCTAAGAGGTGTGTATATATATATATATATATATAATCACTGTTCTAAGAGGTGTCTAGGCGGCCGCCTAGGCGCTAGGCCCCTAGTACCCGCCCTATGTCCGCCTAAGTGCCCGCCTATACCCCCGATGTCCGTCTATGCATGTTTTAGGATTTTATGGACTTTGTGCAATTTTCAGTAGGTTTTTTAGATTTTTTATTTGTTTTTGAACCGCCTATATCTAGACGGCCGCCTAGGTGATCGCCTAGGCGGGCTAGGTACTTGGCGGTGTGTGCCCACCTGACTAGAACCTAGCGCTTTTCACAACCTTGTATATAATTGGATCCTTCATATATTGGACTTTACATATAATTAGACTTCCATACATGGCAAGCCTATATATGATTGGATTTTCATATCTTTAACTTTGGCTATATATATATATATATATATATATATATATATATATATATGATTGAATATATTGGACTTTCCATATATATTGGGCTTCCATATATAGATTTTCAATATATGGTAACCCTAATCCATGCAAGGGTTTATAAAAGGTTGATGCAACTTGATGAATATTTTCAAGGTTACAACTTTTGGGAGAGAAAAAGAGGGATTGACGGGTACTTCGAAAATGAGATCGTTTTCGGGTGATTCTTTCTCGTCGTCTTCGTTCTTCGTGAGTTTTTAATCAATTTTCTATTCCAAAGAATTTTGGGGATCTGTTTGGATCGGTGAGAAGCTTGTAAGTAGTCAGTATTTTTCTTATTCCATTAGTGGAGGCTTTTCAGAGTTAGACTCCAATCTTCCCGTTATTTTTTTCGCAATGATTTTCTACGTAATAATCGCTTGTGTTTGCGGTTGGTTCTTTTGTGATTGGTGATTTGGTTTTGTGCACTTTTGCTCGGTTCTCCCGCAACTTCTTGGTTTGGGGGAACGGTTTTCGCGTTTCGTTCCCAACAAGTTTAAGCTAAAAGTTCAGGTGGTCTTTATTTGTCTTCTTACTATTTACAAAATATGCATTACACTACAGAAACTAATCCATATAATTCCTCAAGTGGACTTTGCATAAATTGAAAAGAAAAGCTTTCTAGAGAACGGCGTTTCTATCATATACATTGTCACTTATAATTTGTGCATATGCAGATACTGTGACCGGATGTCATATAAGTAGTCATGTTTCCTTTGTTTATGCATAACTAGAAACTATGACTGGATATCATTGAAACTATCCTGTTCCCTCGTTTAGATTTGGATATTAAAACCTTCATCAGGAAATCACACCTGGATGAATGTGTTAAATTGCATGACTTCCCACACCAACCACTAAGCAGTGTATCTTTGAACATGTGCATCTTATCAGAACTAACTTTAGGCGTTGACAACAAGAAAACACAGAACTCATGTCAAACTAGCAACTAGAGTATCTGCACACATATCCCTCTTACAAAGAAAACAAAAAAAGAATGGCAAAAAATGGAGGATTCATGTCAAAGCGCTAAAATTGTCATAAACAAGCTTCCTTTGTGAATCTCATTGGCTAAGAAATGCATCATAGCAGACACCAATTTTAGTTTGATCAATCCCGATGAAGAGAAATCTTAGCTAAAGGAAGATTAATAAACCATAATCAGAAGTAACATAAACCCTTTCAACCAATATATCAAAATCATAGCAAAGATGCTCATTCCGATCTTCTTCTGTCCTTGCCTTCCATTTAACCTTCTCAAGTCTTTCTTTCCTAAGAAATCAGGTGTCAAATGCCATATTTAAATGTGTTATCCACTTCTTTAAGCCGTATTAACATTTTCCCTTTCATGTTCATCACCATCATCTATCTTTAGCACCTTATCCAATCATCTATGGGATTAACATCTTTTTCATCCTTGAGTTATATTTGTGTGACCAAATCAAGTCACCAATTTAACTCTGAACATTATGTGTACTTGTATTAAAGTTGAATATGGGTCACAACAGTTTATCCTGCAACTGATGGATGAAAGAAATAAACTACAAATGGTGCATCGAGTCTAATATAATAAAGGCAGTTGCCCCAGCTTCTTTTTATGCGAGATAACCTTAGGGTGTCTCATCATTTAACGCCGTAACTTCGAAAAATGATGCACCATGTAAGAACCTATGAAAGTCCCTAATTAAAAGTTTAATAATTCCCACTTTACCAATCCCACCATCTCAGAAGACATAAAAGTGGATATCAAAGAAGAGATTACGAATAGGAAACAACAAAACCATGAACCAAAATGTGACATATAATACTAATTTGAAATAATAGTTGAAATAAGGAAATCCACACAACAGATAAACACATCATTTAAGGAAGAGAGACTACTGTTTTGACAGAATGAACTAACCTGTGGCACAGCATACGGGGCCATGTTTCCCAAAATACAGCGCACTTCCTCACAATCATAAAATAGATCTTTAGAGTGGTGAAGTTCTTGATCAATAGTTGAAGCTATCCATCTATACTCACGAATACATTTAATGATAGACGACTCATTTCTGCTCTGAACCTCAGTTTTGGATATGATATAACTTGTAGAGTTCACACTATAATGATCATCCCACATCTTATCAAGAACTTCCAAAAGATATATACAATTTCCTCGACATTTTTTTGAGGAAAATGTGGACAAGAAATTAAGCAACTCCGGTGAGTCCCAGTCCCTGATTAATGGTGCCTCTCCAACAAGGTCCCCTTCATGTGGCACACTCCTGCTGATGCAAGTAACCTGCACAAAATCAGTGACCCCCAGTTCCTGGAAAAACTTCCTCCACTTCAGCAGCCCAGATGATAATGAACGGGTAACAGGATGATTCAAATAAGCAACATCAACTTCTAGCCATTTAGCATCTACCATGCCAATTAACTTGTCTATTTCAACAGGATTTTTGTACTCTTTGCTAAAGTGAATTGGTTCTTCAAATGGACACCTAAAACCACCACTTGTCAACACAGCATATTTTTTCCGCAATTCTGATAATATGCCTTGCTTCTCAGAGAGACATTGTGCACAATCATCTTGGAAATGGATCATCACAAATATTAAATACTCAATCATAAGAGTTCTATCTGCATCACAGGAAATCTTCTTAGACAAGGCTGCTAGGATGTGATTCTTTATAACTTCATGTGCAGATAACTTCTGAACACCAACTTTACATAGCATCTGCATGAGGCTGTCCCCTCTTGTCTCTGCAATATTGGGTGTAGTTGTAGCTGCTGCAGTGAAAAGGAGAGGATTAACTGTACGGAGTTTGGCATAGAGGTTGGGAAAATCTTCAGCACTGTTTTTGCATTCCATTCCAACACCCAAAGCATCACAAGGCAACCATATTGGCCCATCAGCTACAGAACTGTATGAGCCATCTGAAAGTGGAATAAATGGAACTTTTCTAAGGGCATTAACTAGATCACATTCAACTCCAGCACCAGAAGAAAAATATGCAGAAGAATGGGAAGACAGAGTCGATTGAAGATTAGCAATCCATGAAGAAAGCCAATCTAAACCTAAAGACTTTATACCATCAACAGTTCGACATACAGATGATAAAACATCAACTAAGACTCTGGGTCCAAAATCCTGAATACCGAGAGCCTTCGCTAAAGCATCAGACAATTCAATATCTTTACTCAAGTAACCAAGTCCGATATGTTTCCTAAGTAAGCTATCTGATATAAGGGAGCGAGCCTGCTCATTCCAACCTCTTAACACTTTGCATGGAAGATCCCAAGTCAAGTCAGGACCATCCAAAAGCAAGCATTTAGATGCACACAGTTTAGAAATTATCATATGAGGAAGATGAGAGAAAAACCCATGAACTTCCCCTCCAAGTGGAACAAAACTCATATATGCTGTCACAGCTTTTCCTGGATTCTTCTGAAAGCATGGAAGGGCGGAGAAGGATTGTTTTGCACTAACAAACAACCCAGGGAATTCGGACAGTAACCACTGGTTCCAGGCACTATTTCCATCCACTTCTTCTCTAGAAGAAGGTAAAACAAAATCTCCTTGAAGAATAAACTTCAGGCCATAATTTCTCAACGGAAGAAAAGCAAAAACAGGTTGTTGCTTCAGATGTGGCTGGTATCCTTCATTCTCGCACTCTTGCAATGTGAACGCGATGGCGATCTCTGTAGTTTGTACATCAGGGCGAATCGAACTAGCTTGCAACTTCTTACTGGTTACCAGCCAACTCATGGTGTCCTGACCACGAGAAACCTTTATAATCCCATTAGCAAGGATCTCTCTTCTCATAATAACAAGTGTATCATTGAGCATATTCACAAATTTGATACATTGGAGACGATGCAGGAAAAGTAACAAGGATGGATGAAGATCTGAAAACATGGATATTATGGAGTTCATTCCCACACCATCTGTACAATTAGACCTGAAGGGGAGCACAATACAGGTGTTCCATTTGGTACCATTATTTTGATAATTTTTTTCAGACAACAGTGGTCTAAATACATCAATGTTAAAAGGCGAAACCAAGGTCGGCAACACAAAACCAATCTGACCTTCCGTGATATCAAACTTCACATGGTACCCATTCGAATGGATTTCCGGTGCATCAGTTATCTGTAGAAATTTTAGTTTAGTCACACATCAAATTAAAATCATAGAATCAGAAGGCTAGAAGGAAAAAACTTTACACTATGAAGCACTGGTACAGGTACCAGTATAATACATATCTGGTACGATAGTACAACAGTATCTAGAAATACAAGATATGAGTATGGCGGGGGTACTTCTACACACACACATACACAAGCAACACATACAAAACCTAAGAGTCTAAAGTAGTTAACTATACTAACCAAATGACTTTTAGTGCTCCATAAAAGAATTGACACAGGTTTTATCATCGGCTTGACCTCACCATTTAACCCTCTATGTTGCACGACTACGAACATGGATACAGACATGACACACATACAGGATACATACATTTTCAAATAGGTGCAGAAGTACCTAAGTTACACAAATACGGGTACGGAAACAGGCAATGACACTATATAGATACAGACACCATTCCGCCATGTTCGTGAAACATAGAGCAAGACAGGGTCATGCCATAGATGTTAGAGCATAGATCACCTGTTGGGGGTTAGGAAGACCTACCTTTGCTTATGCGGTTTATGCTCAAGCAACCTAGGAGCAGCTTTTAAATTCTTCTAGACTATAAAGAGTCTAAACAAAGAGGTACGACGATACAATTTGATATAGGGAATTGCATTCATCTCTGACACATTAAGCTAGAGAATGAGAAGGAATAATATTCCCATAAAATTAAAATTGAAAATAAAAATATATCCAAATTTTTGGTACAAGGGCTTTGTTGTTGTAAATATAATAGTACTATTTTAATAAGGAAAATAGTAACCCGTTGGCTGTGTAAAAAAAAGAAAATCAGTAAACAAGCAGATGAAAAAATTAGGGGGTGGTCTCGCTTTTGTATAGGTATTACATATAATGTTGGAAACGTTAAAAAAAGTTTGGATTTGGCAACTTAGACAACTAGTAAGAAACTAAAAGGAAGAAAGAAATATACAACTAAAGATGAACTAGTAATCATTTATCAATCATTCATTTATCTTAAAAAGAATAAGAAAGTTAATTAAAGAACCAATCGTTACTCATATAATGGAGTCTATACAGGCCTAAGAGGGGCCTAGGTGGTGAATGTGGCGCCTTAGGTGGGTTCCTAATATCCAAAAGTGGCCGGGCCGCCTAGGGTAGATATCCTAAGCCTAGACGACACAGATTTGTTTCCTGAAGGAGCCTAGGCGCCTCAGGAACAGCTTTTAGTACGACCGGATCTCCGTCAATACAAAATACTTCATTTAACATTTCTTCTCTCTTTTACATGGTGATCCTACCTACAATAATTCAGGTACCAAGTTACTTGAAGATCATTTTCAATTTTCTTCATTTTAATTTAGACAGCTCTTCTTTCATAGGTGCATGTTCTATCATTAACAGCTTTAACAATTCTCGATACCTGATGGCTACTTTCATATCACTGGCCTGATCATTTGACAGCAATATGAAATGAGAATGATTCAGAAAATAATCTACATAGAACTCTTCAACTAATAGCTATAGCTACTATGAAAACCAAATCTGTATTAGTTTACCTTCTTCTTACTAACAAACTAGAATCATAGTTATTTGTTGTATATAGAAAAACGAAAGATAAGAATTACAACGATTTTCTAACATTTTGTTCAGAAATGAAGGTTTGTTGAGGTTACGAGCCATGAAACTATTTGTCAACTCCTATAATATTTTTGGTCAACCATAAAAGAGAAAAAAAATCTACCATCAACAATCTAACAAGAATATAGTTAAACAATAAATATGTGAAATGGCATGAAAGTTTTAGATTCACAACAAGAAGCAAGATACTCGCAAGAAATTATCTATCCTTGCAAATTTGTAAATCAACTGTAAATGGCATGGATGTAAGATACCATCATCAAATCTAAAATGCAATACCTTTGTCTAAACCGCATAATCATTAAGACCTACCCGAAATACTGACTTGAACCCAATGCCTTTATGACCAATGTAGCCAGCTGATCCTTTCTTTGTCGAATTCCCAATATCACAAAGTGCTTTAATGTTTTGAGAAGAAAATCCTCGCTCATTATTTAACACAATAATACCAGAATCTTGAAGAATGAATGCTAGAGTCGGGTCCACATCTTTTGGGTAAATATTGTCATCTGCATTTTGTACCTGCACATTGAATTATCAGAGAGCAATTTACTCAAGTATGCAGACTTTCATTGAAAATTATACATTATCCACCAAATAGAAAATCAAAGCAATAGAAACTACATAATTCTATCAGGAGATATGATTGAACACATTTATCTGCATTGAAGAAATTAATATATGAGCTAATAATCCTTGTTCATATATGAAAGCAGTAAATACTAAAGACGTAACTAAAGCTAAGTATTGAAATATTTGTTCATGTGAACTATACACCCAAGAGACGCACAACCCATGCACCAATATACAGAAGTTCTCCCTCTGTAGCCCAAGTGCAACTGGTGTATTATTTACTTCTTCAAAAAAAGAAGTAGAATTCTATCCTAAATTGAGAGGCTTAAGTTAGACTAAACATGTCTGAGAGGAGGCACAGATGAAGGTGTTACTCGAGGACATTACTTGCCATAGATAAAGTTAAAGCGGCACAAATGAAGATATCACTCAAGAACATTACTTATAATGGATAAAATTAACGAGGCATAGATGAAGATAATCCATATGGCCATCTCATAGTTCTCATGACCATCTCAAAAACAATAGTTGACACTAGACGGGCCCATATAGGGACCGGTATACAAAGTACACACAATAATTTCGGAAAATACATCGGAAGAAATTTACAAACAAGTGATTACCAATAACCTAATGTAAAGTATTTCGGTGTAAGACAATTTGATAGTAACTTCATTGTTAAGGTAGGGCGAGGAAAGGCTACTCTACTGACAGAAACGTCATAGGGTCACCTTTGGAAAGTAAAGCTGAATTTGTTGAAAGCCGGTAGAAAAGACAAAAACTCGCTCAAAACGGCCCAGGGTCAAGGGTAAGGTTCTGAAAGAAAAGTTATGAGGCGACCGCAGTAGGGAGAACTTCACTACATGCGTGTATGAAGTAAATCAAGCAAAGGCTAAGTATCAAGTTTACCAAAGTGCAAATAATCCATGTGTGTCGGAATGCCAAAAAGGGTTCGGACTTCGATCCACATGCAAGGAACTTCATTCCAGCTCAACAAAGAGATAGTCGAAGAGCTCGACGAAGATTTGGGCCGTTACAATGTTCAAAAAGTGGATGGTAACTGCAAACTAGGGGCTACACAGGTTGCTGGCTGAAGTCCGACGGGCATATTTAAAATCATTTTTTGGAGTTAATTTTATGTATCTTAGTTCACACAAACACATTTATGAGAAACGGGATATGCAATGTCATAGCAGGAGACTTTCTGTTATGGCATCTATGCGGCATTCTACTATTGGTTTCATATTATGTTCCTAATATTTCATATATCATCCAAATATTTCATAAATTAACCTTTCTAGTAATTCTTTCACACTCTCTCACAGTCATTCTCATCCAAGTCGCTTATGACCCCATTATTTTCATATTCCTCCCCAGTCCACCTGCACGTCTTTCCGGCTCCCGCACTTCAAACCTCTGGCACAGCACCAGCGCGTACCTCCACTCCTTACCTATCCGTGTCCTCTCCGGATTAACCTCCAAATTATAATATTTATATTGATCAACGAAATTGGCTTCAAATGGACAAATTTAAACTCAGTTTTTCTGGCAGAAAGCTAGTTAACAAATAACAATTACTAGTTTTCTGGCAACAATTGTTTGCCATCAATTAACTATTCATAATTCAAGTGTGGATACACCAAGAGTAATAGTCATTTCCATCATCTGATTAGAAACCATAAACTTTGAATGAAGTACACTCGAGCAACGTCCATATGTAGAATGGAAGGTCATTATTGATTCAACTTCCGATTATATATGACATTTACTTAATATGCATTAATTTGTCATGAACTCACTCTACTACGCCGGTGAACAATTTCTTGACAGAGTAGGCCACGCAGTTCTTTGCAAAGTGATTATTAATAATGTGTTGGGAGAGAAAATGAGGTATTAACTGAGATTGGATGAGAAGCTTTTGATGTATGGTCTGGAGGCAGAATTTAAAGTATAGACTCCATTAATGTATAAACTGAATGGTATAGTACTCCATTCGTGGGACCATTCTTTGGTTATCAATCTCGTCTTTTTTCATTCTTTCAATTAACATACTTCAAAATGAGAAGTTCAAGATTGTGCCGTACTAGAGAGTTAAACAACCAACAAAACTAGTTTTCAAGAAAAGACAACTTAAATCACTCAAACTTGTGAAGTTGTTTGATAGAATCTTGATAGAAATTCTTCTTTGGACTTCAGCGAGGAGCACACGCACTGCAGGTAGAGGACAGCTGCGCTGCGGCAGGAAGGGCAGAGGACGTGCAGGTGGAAGAAGAGAGGAGCACACGTATAACCGGACTTTCTTTAGAGAACGGCCAGTGGAACAGGATGAGAAATATCTGAGGAAAAGATGAGATAATATTTTGAAAAGTTAGCATATAAAAGTTTTGGTTAGTATATGAAAGATTTGAGAATGCCAAGTAGATTTGGGTCAATATATGGAAATCATACTTATTCACTAAATGGATGGTATTGTATGGCATCTCGTTCATGAAGCTTCACAACATTGATATTTGGGTTGCTTTATTTGTCACGTCTGCCAGGTGCACTGGTATGTGAGGAGATGAGCCATGCATGGGCTTGTACATCATAACTTGGATATCCACTTTGCCAAAATGGTTTACCATATGTATAGATGAGACCCAAACACTCAATATAAGCCTAGGAAACTCGCATCTTCTCTCCTATATGTGACTATTGGGTATCAAAATTTCTCCCACTCAAAGACATGTCCTTATCGTACCCTATGCAAATGGCCCAATCTCACCCCAGTAGAACACAAGTTAACTAGGTAGCTCTAATACCATTTATTACGTGTCCATTGAGACATGACCCATGCAGAGACTCATGTGTATCATCACTTTGTCACCTTGCCAAAATGGTTTAACCCGATTGTACACAAGAGAGTCGAGCTATATAAATCAATCGGACTCTCTATCATGTCCAACGTGAGACTAAATCTTGGGATTTCACATCATCAGCTAAAAAAATATGGTTCTATATTGGTGATATTTACGGATGTGAGAAGATTTTCCATGTATTTCAATCCTCTACCAGTAAGGGTGGAAACGAGTTAGCCGTTGAACATGCACGTACTTAATGCAGAAAAGATGGTGAAAATTTTAGGCTATAGCTTCAAATCACAATATGACGAAGGAGCATTATCATGACCAATGTTGTTTGTATCTTACGATACATCATACGTATCTGATCCGATACAATATACTACCAATTTGTTACATATCGGTTGATCCAATATGATACGTATAGGATGATATGTAGTATAGTTTTTTTATTTGAGTCGTGTAATGTATACTTAGGAATATGGATTATGGAACTAGAAAGACCTGTAAAGATGAAACAAATAAAAAAAATTATGAGAAAATTATATTAAATCGTGTTCATATATGGATTTAGAAATATATACCTAAACTCCGGGTTACTGTATAATACGATACACGATACGATCCGTGATACAAGATAAAATACGTGATACACAATATGCAAGCAACAATCTACATTAATGAGCTTGCTTGAGAAACATTGAATAACATAAATAGCACCACAAGAATAGCCATGACCATTGTTACAGTTATAATATATAATAAAGACACAATGATGGATACTTACAAGCTCCAGGAGAAGATGTGAGTCCTGTGAATAGAGTTCTTGTGAAAGGCAGTGCAACGCCCTCCCTAGGCGAGCATGCTGCTTTTTAAGCATGCAATTCTCACTAGAATTGAGATCTGCATCTAATCCAAATTCTTCACGTCGAATGGATAAAACTATAGCGCTTGCTTCTTGGAGTACCCTATCTCCAGAAAGGCTAGAATTTGCACTGGTATCTCGATCAGAATCTTGCCCTTCACATGTTCCATCAAAGTCTTGACGACCATTTACAAAAGGAACATCACCTCTTCTTATGTCGACTTCAGCAATCAATTCATCTTGAACATTTGCTTGTGAAGATTCAGCCATATTATTGACATGCAATTTAGAATAGTTAACTGAATGTTCCTCAGATGTATTTTGCATACAATTCAGACTTTCACCTGATTTTAAACACTGGGGAGAGTTTTGTTGCAAGGTCATAGAGGAACTGAACACATGGTAATCGTCAATCCATTCCGGTATTCCAAGTGACAACCCAATGTCATGGAGCATGAGACGCTGATCAGTTTTTCTGCATTCACGCAAAATGACCAAAGGAGCATCTTTAGCAACAGATTGAAGCCCGGAAAGTAGTATATCTGATCCAAAACTCCTGAATTCTGAAGGTATATTACCAAGACATTCAACGATAAACCTCGATGCAGTCATAATAGCGTTTTTCTTTTGTGATGAACAAGCTTCACTGGTTCCTTGCGGATCAACAGAGAGAGGATCCATATTAGAGTTACAAAGAGTAACTCGTCTCTGGCAGGTTGTGTTAAGCAACAAAGTCTCCTTCTTGTTGTTTAATTCTAATGAATCAGTAGAGTTTCTTATTATCACACCAATTCCTCGTTGTGCATAGCACTTAAGGAGGGACAGGGGAGCGTTATTTACTCCTCTGTATAAAGACAGCAAAGAGAGCAATTTCAGAGCTACTTGGAATGGTGAAATTTGAACCACAGCTTCCAAAAATTCATCAACAGTAGCCAAAGGATCAATTCGTATTATCCTACCATCTGTTGTGGCTAAAAATAATAGCTCTTTGGTTTCTACTTCATTTAACAGAAAATTAGGGAGAGGGCCAAGTGAAGGAGCATATACAAGATCCCAGTGAGACCAAGACAGTAGATCTGACAGCATTGGTGTCTTGAGTAAGCACTCGATAGCATTTCTTGCAGTGACGTGTCCATAAGAATTGATTAGTTGACCTGTCTCTATATTTACTGCTGCTGGTGAGGCATTTTCATTGTATACCATCAGATCCCCAGTCAATTTATTCCCCAGCAGTGTTGCAGAGTACAAGACAGTGTGTGAATTATAATTGTTCTGCTGACTAAGTTCTGGAGAGCACTTCCCCAGTTCATTACCTACTATTTCAAAGCTGATTGCAGGGAATTGTCTCCTCAGAAGCAAAGAAATATCAGATTTAGAGATTTCACACTTGTCCTTCAGGTTACTCACAGCTTGAGATAACAAAACACCAAGCTGCTTTTGAAGCATAGTGACCAAAAAGGATGGGTCAGACACTTCCCCATTAAGAGCACTATACAGTTCCTGTGGCAGTAGAGAAGCATGGTTTTCCAAGAAACGAGAGAAATTCCCATGGCCAAGTGAATCAAAATCCTTGGCAGAAAATTGGGTCACCAACCATGTCTCGCAATCACGAAACATCTTGAAGGTTGCAAATGGCTTTCCAGAAGACAAATCTCGCTCTCTGGACACCATCGGACCAGTCACAAAATATTTGGTAATGTTTTCAATGATATCATCGACAGTAACACCTACAACATTGAGAAGAAAACAGCTCAATTATAAATCAACAAATGAAGAAAGAGAGCATATTTACGGTACACGATTTATTAATAAGCATGGTAACTAATCATACCCCTGTTAAGGTAAATATAGATATATAACTTCAAATAAGAAGAGAAAATACCAACATAGAACTTCAAAGAACAAAGCTAAAAAAGAGTAATAGGATGCTGTACTTGAAATCACAATAAAAAAATAACATAAGATTCTTAGTAGGTTTATTCACTATATGCCAATGGTTAGAAAGATATCTAAAAACAAGATATAAATGTGGCTAAAGAGGATTGAAGTCGAGACCTCTTGGTTAAAAGCAAATATACTTACCAACTAAAGAAAGAGCCAATTGTGGGTGTGGGTGTTTTGGGGGGGTTGGGGGGGGGGGGGGGGGGGGGGGGGGGGGGGGGGGAGTCAACAAGCATCGGGTCAAGTGGTCATGACTTGAAGACATAAACACGTGAAAAAGCGGGTCGGAGGTTCAAATCCTCTTAGGCGGGGGATGATGAACCAAGATATTTAGATAGCCGCTGACTGAGAGCCAGACCAGAAGTAGTGGTCTACCTATGCAAGAGGATCGTGGTACCGACGGTCAATCCAAGTAGAATGCGTGATGGAGATCGGCCCGAGTAGCGGATCAAGAAGTTGCATCATACACAAAATTGAGGATCAACGTGCAAAGAGCCAGACCCGAACTGTGTTTGGGGTGATATATGTAAAAAAAAAGAACCATATATATATATATATATATATATATATATATATATATATATATATAGAGAGAGAGAGAGAGAGGAGGGATCCACATCCCCTCACTTAAGCATCCAACCTCCATTCCCATGATGACAAGTTCAAATTGACGGTTAAGATTAGATAACTTAAACACGATTCAATGGTTGTCATCATAGGGATGGAGGGGGGATGCTTAAATGAGGGAATGTGGATCCCTCCATATATATATATATATATATATATATATATATATATATATATATATATAATGTTCGAGGGGCTCTCCACTCCCTCAATAGGCATACTTCACATTATTGAGTTTGATGTAAATGCTATGTCACCCTAGTAGGGTGAGAGGTCCATGGGATGTACTGTAAGCTATATGAGTTGATTTCGGAATAAAATTTACCCTTTTTCCAATATATATATATATATATATATATATATATATATATATATATATATATATATATATATATATATATATACGATGCGTCTTTCCTAGAATAAGAAGCATTGCATATACTATACAAGTGTGAAAAGAATTTCCTCCTAATGGATGTGAGTAGTACCTAATATATGTCATTCAAAAAAACAACATCAACATAATGTTTATCTTGGTTTAAAAGAAAAGAACTGAAAAGAAAGTGCTGGATGAAGAATTTGCGAGCCAGATTAGAAATTACTCACTGTAAATATGCTCATCAATGCACTTTTTAGCATATACAGCTAAATCTTCTTCTGGAAGGCCATTCTCTGTCACCTCAGCAGGTGCAGATCCTCCATCAAGATATCCATCCTCATCAAAGGCATGAACAACATCATAGACACTACCGAATAATCCACGTTTAATAGATGTTACCTGCAATTAACATGATAAGTTTAAGAGCCAATTATCTACAAAAATATTTACACTTAAACAGGAAAAAAAAAGGTTTTGATGAAGAAAATGTGTTAAACCCCCAAAGGAGCGAACATATGACAGGTAACATAAAAGTTTACCAATTGTTTGTTGGATTACTAATGTTGAATCACCAATATGTTTATTTTGCCCACTTTAAGGTCAGCCATATTCCCAATCCAATACTAAGGCTACTTGCACTTTAATACCCTCAAGTATCACCAAATTGCAACTTCCACCCTAAACTATTCTAATAAGCAAGTAACTTACTCTCAACTTCTAAGTTTTTGCAACTTAATACCCTCAAGCAAACTGTCATCCAACTTGACGGCAATGTAAAAAGGTAGACTAACTAATAAGGACATTTCTGCCCTTACCCCTTCTTCTCTGATACCTATCCCTATAAATCTAAACCTAACCTTCCATTAGGAACCCGAACCCTTACAGACCTCTTCCAGTAGTCCCTCTCTCACGAGCTTCTCCGTCATTGTGGACAGAGGGAAGAAAGGGTTTCATTGTCGTAGTGGAGAAAGGCAGGTTGTTGGGGTTGGGAGATGAGGGGGGTGGGAGGTCGACAAGGGGAAAGCGGGAAAATGAGGTGGCAGGGAAAAGTCAGGGGGTGGCCAAGAGAGGGGGAGTAGGAAGTTAGAGTTTGGATTAGGCATGAGGAAGAATAAGGGGGTAGAATGGTATTTTCATTTATTACATTGACGGTGTAGGGTAGCGAGTTACAAATCGGCTAAAATTGATAGCATTTAAGTGCAAATATGAAAGTTTAAAAAAAAAAACCATTATTTGTGATGCAAAAAAAAACTTCTGAATTTTAGATATTTCAGGGTAGCAAGTTGCAATTTGAGGAAAATTGAGGGTATTAAAGTGCAAATTAGCTCAATACTAACACCTCATATTTGACTAGATTGTTTGTGCAACGGAAATCCAATTCAACATGGTGACCATATGAGGGGTGAGCATTTGGTTTATTCGGTTTAAACCGAACCGAAATAGTCAAAACCGAATAAACCGAAATTCTAAAAATTCAAAACCGAAACCGAACCGAATAACAAATTCGGTTTATTCGGTTGGACAATTTCTATTGTTTAATGGGTCGGGCCCAAAGTTGGACTCATGGTTAAATTATATTAAAAGTTATAATTTTTATACACACATTTGTTGAATTTTAAAGTTGCGCACAAAGTAGACTAGTTAAACTATCAAAATTGGACTTCAAAGTTCAAAACACATTTATATAATTGTTGTTTTTAAAATATACACATTTTTAATCACAAAATATACATATATTGAGGATATTTACATAATTGTATTAGTCTTATTCGGTTTTCGGTTTTGGACCGAAACACAAAACCGAAATTGAAACCGAATAAAAATTTTTAAGTGTTTTCAAAACCAAAACCGAACCAACTTTTTTGGAACCAAAGAGAATCTCTTATTCGGTTCGGTTTATGGTCCAAAACCGAATAATGCTCACCCCTAACCCATATTGGTTATAATATATACATCCTCTAATGTGGACCGACCATTCGCATGGGCTACCACATATTTTTGCAGGGGTGTAACTCTTAGGATACGCCAGTTTGTGCCTTCATGCAAGAGGCAAGTATAGGTGTGGTGCATATGTGTATGTGACTGCACGTGTTTCTAGCAAGTGCAACCATGCGAATGTGTATTGGGCTTATATTAAATGTGAGTTTTCTAGCATTAACCAAACGGTTTCATCCTAAACAGTAGCAAATCGAGATTATCATGGTGCAGAGAAGAGAGGCCAAATGCTAGCCAAAGCTGCAATACCTCTCACAAACCCTTTAATCTAAAAAAAGACAACTTTTACAGTTGTTCTTAATATAGCTGACAGTTATAATGATCATGTAGTACGACTAAAAATCAACTCTAGAATTATATTGTATATCGTAAAAGATTCTCTAATTCAAACTACATTGTACATTCATCATTATATAAAACCTAAAAGAAAAGGTTGAAGTTTATTAAGGAAATATATTTTTTGACATAACGATGTTCCCTAACAAAGTAGCAAGTTGAAGGAAAAAAGTAATTCTACCAAAAACCTTGCTCATATTCTTTTCCTTTAGTCGTCCTCTTTCTATTCCAAACCAAACGAATGGTGGAAATTATGTCTTTTAATTTAGGCGGTTGTGATTCATATTGGGCTCATTAACCACTGCTGAAGAAATTGTCCTACATCCAAGGTAGTCAAAGGCACAAGACGCACTTGAGGCGCAAAGGGTCCATATTGCGCAAGGACACTTAAGGTGCGCATCCGAGCGAAACGAGACGCAAAAATAATAAATAATAAAAATATACATAAATAAATTAGAAATATAAAAAATAAAACCAAATAACATACTAAAACCAACAAAAATATGTTAAAGTATAACCAAGTGAACTAGCAGAGCAGTAATAGCAGTAGTAATCAACTGAACTAACAAGAGTTTGTATTATTCCGACCACGTTTTTAGTAAATTTAGTTTTTCCAGTTCAACTGTAACCAACTTTGGCAACCGTGGAAAGGACTATCTCCCTCCTACTTGTATGAGGTAAGGTTATTTTCATGCCTCAATTTTTTGTATATATATAAAAAAAACCATAAGGCACGTCTAGGCGCGTCTTTTCTTGGTTGTGCCTTGCTGAAAGGCACACCCTGGGTGCACCCGGAGAAAGGGACCTCGCCTAGTGAGGGGCGAGACACAGCCGCGCAATTGTTGCGCCTTTCTGCGAGGCGCACCTTTGACTACCATGCCTACATCAACAACCTATATTTCAAATGTCAACTCCTCGTTAGCTTTTATTTAAATAATTAACTGCAAAATTTTGCTCAATATTCCACAGGCCTTCTCATGTCAAGTTGTTTAACACAGACCAACCATTTTGAATGCAAAGGCATTGTTCATGATAATGATGGTTTAGAATGGTTCATAACGGCAAAGCAGAAGTTTAGAGGCAACTGAAGAAATTCAAGAATCGTGCCAATATGCAAAAAAGTGTCAAGAATGGACCAAACATTACCAGTCTTTACAGCTAAATAGTAAAGACAAGATTTGTTTCTCTCTTCAAAGTTAAAATAAGTTAAAACTCACAATAGGTTTGTCAAAATCAGGTAAAAATGTTCATGATAACAATGATGATTTAGAATGGTCAAAAAAGTCAAAATAGAATGCAACTGAAAAAATTCAAGAATCATGCTACATGTGAGACTAAAGAACTGCTTAGAAAACATGAACAATTCTAATTCTAATAGCTAAAATTAGAAGCTTATTTACCTAAAAGTAAAAATTACTTAAAACATGTCATCTATAAGTTAAAACTCACGGTGCATGTGTCTAGAAAAAGTTAAGTGTCATATAAAGGTGAATGAAATAAACATCACCACTTAGCAAATTGTGGCTACATTACAAAACCATTGTGCTACATAAATAACTTACGACTAAAATTTTCTTTTGAAAAGCCAAGAAAATGCATAATGCACTCAAAGAATATATATTGAAGAACTCACAGCAACATTTAACAATCCAATCCCAGGGTAAGCTGAGAAAATCTTTCTCGTCTTTTCTCTTTTTCTTTCAGAACCTGTCGTCATATAGAAGTTCGCCATCATATCAAGGACCTGGATACATGAAAAGAGAAATCAAGGAAATAATACAAGTTCTGAGAACATTAAGTATTCTAGCATTTTGCAACCAAAAGGCAGAAAAATATGAAATATTTGGGGCGCTGTAATGCACATAGCCGATGTTGCAAATATGGAATATGTTAATGTCCAAAAGAGAAATAGCTCGTATGACAGTTTAATCGTTATATTGTGCAGTTCCTTTAACAACTGATACAATGAAAA